>JANHGN010010365.1:23048-55171 GCA_024605025.1 Megaceryle maxima | reverse complement strand
TAAAAACCTTTCAAGTGTTGTAACAAACACCTTGCAAAAAAAAAAACCTCCCCCCCAAAAAAGCCAACCCCCCCACCCCGAGCTGCTGCTGTAGGTTACTCTGAATTATGCCTGAAAATAGCATATCCAGTGTTACTTGGAAGCAGACACATGGTCACTAGCAAATCTAATTATCTCTTGGAAAATAAACCACCAGTGCCTGTGTGAAAAGCTCAAGGGTGAGCGTAGGCATTGTCCCAGCATTCGGGGTAATGATACGTGGATTTGTGATTTCGTGAAGCCACAGAGCCCTTGCCAAGTGTGCAGTTGTCTGATCATGTGAAGATCACCTACTTAATGCTGGCTTGGCCTGCGAGGGATCTCAGATAAAGCGAGTGAGGGAGGCACTGTGAGAATTCCTGTCTTGATTTCCCAGCTCGCTGCTCCGAGAGGGACAGTGTTAGGAGGGTGAAATGCCTCAAGGTGAGGCAACATGTTGTTTCAGCATCTTTGATGCTGATGGGTGATACCTGCATCTTCCTTCTCCTCTGAGCTGTCCCTGGGAGGTGTCTGTTTGTCTCCAGGATAGCAGAAGGAGGGTGGGTGCCCAGCTTAGGTGGCTGGAGGGTAAGATACAGAGCTATAGGATACCTGGGGATATCCTGTGGGGTCAGCTACATAGATGGAGCAGCATCACTGCAGCTCAGGTGGCGCAGAAAAGCCCAGATGGTGGGCATTGAATTAGGGACCAAAGGCATGGTCTCTATTCTGGAAACCTCTCTCAGATCTGCAGAGTGGAAGAACTGAGTGAGACTGTTACTGTCTGGGAATCAGCATGACCTAGAGGCAGAGGGCTTCAGTCTTTGCAAAAAATCTTCTCTGTGCCAGCCAAGAGATAATTTTCTGTTTTAAATTCTGCTGTAATAAGAAGTAAGAGTCAATGAGATCCCAGAGGCTGTTGAACAGGGGTAAGAAGATATTATGCCATGAACCTGGACCACCTTACAGATCTCAGTGTGAGGCAGAACTTGAGACCCTTCGTCCAGGGCTCAGCAGGTGGGGGGGTTCTCACTGGCACACAAAAATAACATGCTGAAAATATGGCTATTGGAAAGTAGGAACATAGGAACAGCCATGCAGAGTCAGACAAAGTCCCATATCCTCCTCCCCACTGTGGTTGTGAGTTGCTTGCCTAGAGAAGGGTTTAAAACAGGATTACAACATGTATTTCTCTGAGAGCTCCCTAAAACCCCAGCCACCACTCTGAGAGGGATGTGGCTTCTTTATATTTACTAACCTTCATGGGATATCTCTTCTATGAATTTGTCTACTATCTTATGGATCTACCTAGATGCTCATGTACTTTTTTTTAACATCTACCCCTTCCTATGGCAAAGAGGATCACAGCACAGCTACCCATTGCAAGAAGACCTACCTCTGGTTCTGATACCTCTCCTGAATACTCAGGCCTATGGCTATGTATCCTCTGATGTGTCACTGTATAATAAATGTATGCAAAGAAAGAAAGCATTTGCATGAGTTTCTGTTTCAGCAGAATTTATGTGTGGGTCAGGCCCAAAGAAGCTGAAAGGAGACTGGCTGGGTATAGGCCAGAATGGCTATGAGGTATCCAGCACATATTCCAACACATTGTGGGCTCTTTGAACTGATAAACCTGAAGGATGGAATGTAATCTTGGAAACCACACAGTAAATGGTAGAAATAAGTTGCTTAAATTAAGTAAGTTGTACCTTTTGGAAAGCTCTAGAGTGTGAGGACATCACAGGGAAAACCACAAGAGATGGGAGAAGAGGACCAGGGATTTACAGGAGACCTGTGATGTTTTGGAGCAGCATTCAGAGATCAGACAGGATATTCAGAGCACCTGAAAGGACACTGTCTGCCTGTACATGGGCAACGGAATCTCACCACATCTATCACAGAAGACATGAGTGAATATGTCTGCATGAATATGGGGAGCTAGGGCAGAAGGTTCTAGTGACATTTGAAATGCCTGAGGACATCCCACCTGAATGAGATGAAATGACATGGTATGCCTGCATCTGGAAGGTGAGTCTTACCTCACATCAGATGAGTCAGAGATAGTTTAACCGACCAAAGGCAAGTATCTACCCTAGGGGACATGAACAGCACTCTAGCTTCTCGGGTCTATTAACCAGCTCTTCTTCCACTACAAAGGGAATTTAGGTGCCAGATCACATGCAGAGATGTAGGTGCTCACATTTAATCTGTGACTTTTTTAATCTCAGGGAATTGCTGTTGGTCTCAGCAGCATGAATAGCCATGAGATAGACCTGCAGAGGTGATCATAGTATTTTCAAGGTATTTTCATAGTGGGGCTAGTGAACAGCATGTGCTGAACAGCTCACTCCCCTTGCAGGTGTATCCCAAAGAGTTACAAACACAAGCCACAGTGCAGGTCCCTAACTCACTTCATCCCTTCAAAATCTCTTGCAAGAACCACACTTTGCCTGACACCAGCCAAAATGTTATTTCTCAGGAATATTTGTTCTTAGGATTTTTTTTTCCCCAGCATTATTTCTTCAGCATTTTGTGATGAATCATGATAAGAACCCTTGTAGGAAAAGTGTGGTTTGGCTGAGTGAAAAAGCATCCCACTGTCATTCAGAGTTTTGCTATCAATGTCTGTGAATTTTATCCTCTGAACACGTAATGTGTGAGAAGCCCCAAGCACAGTGAGTGTGGCTTGATATTATGGCAGAGAACAATATTGTCTCTGTGGGCAAGATTCAGCATTTTGTGCTTTTGTGAAATTCAAAGTACTGTCAGAAGCTCTCTGACTTGAGCTTAGAAGTTGCTGCAATCCAAACTATCATCTGTGAGATTCAAGTGCTCTGTCTGTTTGCTCTGTGCCATGTTCCATGTTCATTCTCAGGGGATGTTGTGTTCAGACCATCTCCTGGCCTCTGGTCTATTTTGCATTAGCAGAGCCATGCTTTCAAACTTAATCCCTTGACCAAATTTATTGAGCCCTCCTATTTTTTTGGCTTGTGCACCAAAGGCTCAGTTTAACCTTTTGTAATAATGAAACACTCCCTGGGATAATGCCTGAAGTCTCTGCCCGGTTAGCAATTATTTAAATACTCTGTTATGAATAAGATCAAAGCCTTCTCTTATTGAAACACTTCATTCCCAATGCCAGAAGTTGTCACCGCATGACAAATGGATTGCCTGTTCTCTTCTCACAAGTGTGTGCTCTAACCAGACAGGGCTGGGCAGCCTGTGGGATGGGGAGCTTAATTAATAACAATATTTAATTTCTACAATGAAGCACTTAGGGGAGGATGAATATTGCAGCAGCTGCTGCAGCACAGATGATGCGTCTGCCTCCTGTGCCCAGCCGAAAGCGGCTTGGAGCACGTGAAGAATGGCTCCATCAGCAAAAAGCAGGGCAGCGTGCACTGCGGCGTGCCGAAGCGCGAGCTCGATAGCACGCGGCTCCGAGAGTTGCCTGAAATATTTCAGCCAGGCCAATATTTTTTTATTATTTTTTTTTTTCCTCAGCTACTGAGCAGCGTAAGTGTCATCGTTCCTCCAGCTGATAGTAGCTATGGAAACTGTGACATCACCGCCGACATAGCGATACATAAAAATTCAGATGGCTGGGGACTGGTTGCTAGGAGAGCTCCACTCAGGAAAGTCATCGGGCAGGCAGCCAAGGGACCAGAGTCTGCCGAACATGTTGTACTTCACCCTGGTGATTTTACCCTCCTCCCCCTATTTTCCCTTTCACATGCAAAGCTTCTCTCTTCCCCTTTTTTTTTTCCCTTCTTTTTTATTTTTTTTTTTTTAATTCTGCACTATATTCAACCTGAAATTATCTCAGAGATTTTGACAAAGGGCTAATGAGCTGGTCTACTAGCTGTGCGTTACCACAGTGTGTGCACAGGTCAGGAAAGAAAACCACATACTGTACTTACCATCAAATAAAAGCTATCATCAGCCACCTTCATAGCATCTGAGTTATTATGAACGTGCATTCTGGATCACTTGTGGGCAAGAGTTTTCCACTAAGCTTTATGTATACACAAATTAGTGAAAAATCTCTGAGCAAAAGTCATCAGAAATGAAGGTGATCTGAACAATGGATGAGACGTAACCTCTTATCGTGGGTAAAACCTTGTATTGCAACTGGTCTGAATTTGGGAATTAGAGTGCTTTCTGGCAATCTGAGTCACAACTGGTTTCTGGAGAGCTGACACTTCTCATCTGGTGGTTTTGGACCACTGGTGGTCAAGGAAAACACGTGAGGCAAGTCTTGTAGGGCAAGGTGTTGTTTTTGATTAGACCCAAATTGTTTTATTAGACCAAGATAGTTAGAAAAATCCATGAACAAAAGAAATCCTTCCTCAGGCTCTGAGAGGATTTGTTGAGGTAGCTTGTTCACTCAATCCAGCATTTTTGGTTGGCCTAATGAGGGATCTTGCACACAGATCTGCTTATGTGCTGGTACATGTATCTCCCTTGTGTCTACCTGCAATAAATGCACAACTGTTATGTCCATGCAATAGATTTAGAGGTCCAGGTTTAAATCTGTGTTTCTATGGAGGTAGAAATAGGCACATATATAGATTTATTTTTTTTTCTCCAAGACTGAAATGTAAGCTGCAGAGGAAGTTGTCCAAGTGGATTTTCACATGACCACCCAAGTGCTCACAAATGACAGGATCTTAATAAAGGCAATATTTGTACTGAATAGTCCTGTTAACTGACCAAGCTGCAAACTGGTATTGGGAAGCTTTAGCTAGGAATTTTTAATCAAAATTATTTGGTAGAGGGTTTTTTCCCAGAAATAGGGTGTGCAAAAATTTTAGAATGTAACTGGAAACTGAGGACACAGAAAAGAAAAAGAAAAAAAAAGCCATTGAATAACTTACCCTAAGAAAGTCTCCAATTCTTGAGATATGCATGTGCACTCAGCACACCCCAGCCACCCATACAAACCCAGGCACAATCTGAAGATGCACACAAACATGAAATGAAACCAAAATTATTTTCATGTTTTTGAACCAAGTTGTGACCTAATAAAAAACAACTCGTATGTTCCACTCCAGACACAGCTGTGATTTAACTTACTCATGTTTATTAAGTGTGCAGGGTAATGTATGTTAGATGCTGAAATCTTCTCAACCAAGGCAGAAGAAGTTTGAGTTAAGAAGAGAACTTCTGGTGTGGAAGGATGTTCACTATAAGTGCAGCACACTGCTGTGCGTGTATTTTACTTTCTTGTGCTGATATCCCTTCCAAGGAGCCTTCCTTGCCCCACCTGCAGCAGACCTTGCCTACTCTGCCTTGGAGATCCATAGTTCACTAAACTGAGCTTTAGAATTCCTCTGAGTTGGATAGCTCACTCACACTGACACCTAAATTCAAACATTTTCATTTACTAAAAGCTGCTCCTCCAGGAACTGCACAGCATCATTATAATACTGGCTTAGTAACACATTTCTGACTCAATATATCAACTATAATTAAGGAAGAGTAAACATAAACAGAACCAGACCCCTTAGGTCTGGAAAACACCTCATTGAAAGCTCCTCAACTGTAAGAGTTGGGCTTGTCCAAGCTGGCAGTACTACCTGGAGAGACTTCCAGCAGTCAGGCCAGCTTAGTCCTGGGTCCTGGACTCAGCTCAGGAACTGCAACATACTGTTTAATCTAGATGGACCAGGTTCTGGACTCATCTCATTCTGTATACTTAAAGAAAGTCCACTAGGTTATCCTGCATAATGCATGGTTGGGACATGAACTTTGCTTCCATGTTGCTAAGTTGAATGGCACTGAAGAAAATGAAGGGCTTTGTCTTCATGCCATCACTGATCCTGGGTCAGTGCCTCTAAAAAAAGTATTTGAGTTGAGGATACTTTGATGGTCTTTCATCTGTGCACTGTCACTTGAACTCATTTAATAAAGGTTGATTAACACAAATGCTCCATTAACCTCTCCATTCATTAAAAAGACACTACTTTTGTTATTATTCTATTTCCCTCATTTTCTGGGTACTTTGCATCACACTTCCCAAAACTGAATAGGATATTTAGTCATGAACCTGGAAAGAAGAAGGTAAACAAGGGTTGCTTGGGGTTTAAGTGAAAGTTTTCTTGTACAAATTGTGTCAGCAGAAGCATTTGGTGATTTTCTTCACCAGGGTCAGCCACAGGACCAAATTGCTCAAAACAGGATGGAAGATCATACAGGTGTAAATGTAAGCTTTGGACCACATGATCAGGGTAAGGACAGAAGTCATGGTGCATTCAGGGCAACGTGAGCTGTTTTATGGATCTGAAGCTGGTATGAAATAAGAGACTTGGGTTTCTTGAGGACCATACAGGTTACTCCATCAGTGCAATAGAGTAGAAAGTTGGTTTAAATTGCCTGCATTGAGAGGAAAACAACAACTATGAAAGCTAGAACTAGTTAGTCATCAGTGTGCTAACAGCATCTTTTCAAAAGATGTACTTGGTACGAGAAGTACTCATTTAACTGAGGTCAGCGTCATGAAATGTAAAATGTGTCATGGAGGTTGCACTTCCCACCCTAACTTGGTGAGCTGTTCTTTTAAGATCAAAGTCCAACAGTTGAAGCAGAAGGGAACGGGGTCTCAGTTGACCATGGATATGCTGAGTGGTGTGTTTGCTGGATGTCTCTTCATCACGCAGTAGCTGGATTTATATCACCTTTTGTAAGGAAGGTGAGATAGACTTGGAGAGCTGTGCTCTTCCAGTGCAGTCAGAAGATTTGCCATCATCTTCCAGTGGAATGAAGAGTAAAAAATTAAGTCCCTGATCTAGAATGAAGATTTTCCACTGGGCTTCATAAACATCCCTCTGTTCAGTGTGGTGATGAGCATGGTCACTCTAAGAAACTTTTTTCTTTCTCTTGCTTGATGATTGATGCTTGAGTTGATAACTATCTTCCCCTTTTTTGGAAGGTGCGTATATTTCTATGGGATCAAGCTATTGTTTTCCTAGCTTCCCTTCAGGGGATGCAAAATACTTTGGACAATCTGCTGCATATTTCATTGTCATTTTAGTGTAATGAGCAAGGATTAATCTTCGGTCACCAAAAACTTAAGCAACAGCCTCTTTCAATAAATAGAGCCATACCAGGATTTGAACTTGCCTCCCCTAAAATAAGGTAGACATTTTACTATCCATTAAGATACAAGATCTTTGGCTACCTTCCATGGGAATTTAAAGGCGTTAAATTGGTTACAGGAGGGTTTCACTATTGTTCCCTAAATGTAATGGGAGCAGATTTAAATTTACAAGGGGAAAAGCTAATAATTAAATATTGAACATAAGGGCTATAAAGTACAAAATGGGTTCCCTTGGATTGGCATAAAAAACTTCATGAAAAGTGAAGCTCCTGCCGTGTTATGTTCTTCTAAAATGACTTAGAAAAGGTTGTTTAAAGGTGGGGCTTGTTGCAAATTAATTGCTTGTGGCTTCCATGGATCTTATAGCCTATAAAGATGTACCCATTGTGGTTTCCTTTGATTAGTTCATTGAGGGTTTCCCACCTTCTTGTTGTTACCAAAATCACATGCAAATGAATAGAAGTGCTGGTGAGGATGTTGTGAGAGCTGCTAATGCCCCAGACCTGTCAGACTGTAAGTACTCAGAGTGCAGATCACAGCTGTCTCCAGCTCCCTCTCAGATTTCATGCATTCCCCCCTTTTCTGTGCAATGTCCCATGGGCCACTGGCAGCCATTCATCCCAGTATGTATCACAGTACCCATCTGCATGAGGTCTGCAGGTCACAGGGCTGTGGTTCTTGATCTATCTATATGAGCCCTGCCAGTAAAGAAAACAAATATTCCTCCCAGGGGTCATTTCAGACTGGAAAAAAACATTGTCCTGATCTGTTCTCAGCCCTTGACCACTGAACCCTTGACATTGTGGCATCCTAGTGTTTTACTTTGGAGATGGTAGTGGCTGGGAGCGGTTGATGTTACTGTAGCTTTGCCAGGTCCACGTGATAGAATTGTGCCTGCCTTCACATTAAATCATATGTTCAGGTAGGTCTGGGACATGAACATTTGGCAACAGTTTGACTGAACACTCAGGCACCAGAAAAGAAAATCTGAAGGAAGGTCTTCTGTCAATACAGGACCTACTAGCAAGAGAAAACTTTGTTCTTGATGCATTTCTCCTGCAATGGGATTTTCCTTTCTGAATTTTAACCTGTGAGTCCCAGATAGCTCCCTTCCTAGAAGCACCTGCTGTTCCCATCTTTTCAATCTATTATTCCTAATTAATTAATTAATCAATCTATCTATTTAATCTATTAATATCCTTATTCCCTTTTTCTACCAGTTTGTTATTGTTCTTATGATTTTCCACTTCTGATCACTACAAAATCCCTTCTGCATTTTTTTCTGACTCTTGCCACTTCTGTCAAATAAGTAGTTGAATTATGCTGCCTTCTAGGACCATGCCTTTTCATTCCCTAGTTCTCCCTTTTTACTGAATTCTTTCACTTCTCTATTTTTCTCTCTGCTCAGACTGAATTTCCTCCTACCTTTTCACTCCTTGTCTGTTTTCAGCTAGGTAATATAAACTCCAGGTGTCCTGGGACAGCTAATCCCATATGAAGAACACCACCTTAGTTTATTGGTGAGAAGGTTATGAAGTGCCTATAGGGAAAAGATTGTTATTCAGGCAGCCACTGTTGTGGCTCCTATAGCACTTCATCCACAGGACTATTTTTGAAGGGGCTAGTAATTTTAAGCCTATAGGAAAGCAGAAAATGGGATACCAAGTAGGGTGGGGTAATCAAGGGTAATCCCCAGAATTTACTTGCATAAGACAAGAGTGTTTATAGAAAGGTTTGCATTGGAGATAATCCGTTTGGGTGCAAATGTATTTGCTGACCTGAAGGACGCTATGAGACAGACAATGTTAGTCAGGTCACTCATGACTAGTACTGGGCTAGGTCTCCTACTGATCCCATAACAAAAGGGGCCTGAATAAGGAACAGGGAACTTCTTGCTCAGCATGTATGAAATTTTTGTTCCACTGCTTTGGCAGGGACTTTCGTCTTGTTTAGCACTCCTCTGAAAATGAGCTGTTTAAAAATATGGGTTTCCCTTCTCCTTTTGGAGAAGGACAACAAAAGTTGAAAGATTTTCAGTCTCAGCTTAAATTCCAAGAGGGGGAATGAAGGGATGGGAATCTGTTATTTACTGTTACGTTGCTGCTATATATCAACATATATGACTAAGTGCCACAATCTGGGCTCAAAATTTATTATCAAGAATAGACCATCTCTGAACACAGAAGAAATTTTCAACGAGATCTCTTGATCCCTGGCACAAGGTGCTTGCAAGAAAGTAAGGACTGAGAAGTTGGTGCCATTCTCAAGCAACACCCCTGGCAGTCTGCATGGATGGAGGTCTGTTTTGCAACGGACTCTTTCCTCATTAAAGATTAGCTTCTGCCATTTCTCCCCCAGCACACTAATCATTAGCTGAAGACGGTTGGAGGGGAAGTGACATGTGTTCAGGTTTTAGCAGAACTTTCAGGTGTTGAAATATTTGGTCAGTTAAGAGGTGACAGAAGATCACATTAAAAGCTGTGTTTGAAACATTTTCAATGACACTGCAGTTCAAAAGAGCAATTCAGACTGACCTCTAGTGCAGACACCCCTGTGTCAGCCAGAAGAGAAGCTCTAAGTCAGCATTCAATAGCAACTGCTTTTTTTTCCATTGACTGGGTAGCAATCAAGAATCTGGCAGCCCAAAGTCTCAGCTTCCCACTGATTTCTTGAATCCTGGTTGCATATTCTGAGCATTAGTGTCTCAAGGTCATCTTCACCTGGACCCTCTACTTGGATGACCAAAGTGGTAGAATAGCCAGTTTGATCCAGAGCAAGATGACTTCAGCCTGGGAAGTCAGCAGACCCTGACATTGTTCTGGTATCTCCCATGGGCTCTATGGGTTGCCATTTCTCCTCCCTGCCTCCAGTTTCTGCACATGCATTGAGGAGGCAATGCTCAAAAGCCACTTCAGGGACACAGTGAAGAAAGTCACCCAACAGCCCTTTTGACATCACACAGGTACCATGTCACATCAGCAGCAGCAGATGAGTGGACACAGTGAAGCCACCAGCTTGCATTCAAACCATCCATTCCCAGCACATTGGACATTTCCAAACTCACATGACCAGTGTGAGACTCGGCGAAGGCAGTTCTTGGACAGAAAGCCTGGGATGATTTCATTTCACAAAGTGTTTCAGTCAGCAGCCAACCAGGCTCTTAGTGAATATTCAGCATTTTATTTTTTATACAGAAATAAATGGCAAAATTCCCACAATCTTCAAAGGGAGAGTAGAGCCCTGGGTCTGTATGTAATGCATTACTATTAGATGGAAATACTTGCTGGGCTCTGTTACTGGTGAGATTCAGAGTTTTATTTTTAACGTCTGTATTTTATTTTATTTTACTTCAATTTGGTGCTGCACATAAACCTTTCCATTTGTTTAAGGAAAGAAATAAGATCTGGTCCAGGACAGTGTAGTCCATGGCTCTTTCCATAGTATGGAAATGCAGAGATTTGGATCAAACTGTATTCCTGAACACAGACTTGGGAAGGGAGAGGTGGTAGTGAACTCAATGCTACTCTGCAGCACTGATCCCAGTTTCAAACATAATCATCTCCAAATGTTGCAGATTGAATCTCTGCTGAAATAGAGAGGTGGGGTTGTTGGGGAAGAAGCAGGCCAGAAAAAACAGTTGACGTGATCAGGTGAAGCCCTGCTGGGAGGGACAGGGAGGCAATTGCAGTGCTCTCTGGCGTGGCTGCAGCTGCAGGGGACGTGGGAAGAGGTTGGCTGAGCAGCAGTTTGCACAGGTCACGGTGGAATCCAACCCGCATGAACCCACCGAGCTGTGACTGCCAGGCTGCCTTCAGCCCCACGTGCGAGCGTGGGATCCGTGGATGTTCCTGAAGCCAGCAGCTGCATCCAGAGCTGGCTGCCTTCCCCCAGGGCCTTCCTCACCTGTGCACATACTTCATTGCAAACGCAAACTGCAGACCAGGATCCTCAAAGGGGTTGCCAGCAACTGCAGGCTGATTTATGAGTTGCTGTCAGATGTGATGCGATAGAAGGAGGTTTGCAAGCTTCCCAGGGAGACCAGGTGGCTCTGAAGAAACCTCTCTAGGTCAGGGCTGTTGGTGATAAGTGCCCTTGGCTAGTTACAGCTTGGAAAATTGTACTTTCTGCAGCTGAACATCTGAAGGAACCTGAGACCGAGAGGAAATGGATGAATGGTGATTCTTCATGACCTTGTCTCTTGCAGACAGGAGCTGGATTGCTGGGGGCAAGTTTTCCCTAATTGAGCATTACTGGCCTTAGTGCTGTAGCTGACCCAGCAGGCCCAGTTAGGGGCCATAACCAGGTTCAACCATATGAAACAAAACCAAAATAATCATGTGCATTTTGAAAGACAGTGGTAAATACACTGAGCAGATGTGAGGAAGAGGGTGGAGGGAAAAGCTGCGATAGAGCTTCTCACTTTCCTCTAAAGCACCTGCTTGTGGTCACAACTGTAAGTGGAGTGCCTGACCCAGTGATGGCTCTAATATAGTTATTTCTTTGTGCATGGCTCGATACCAACCAGCTTCCCTGGGTTAACAGTCAGCAGCATGATGTGCAGTGCATGGAGTAGAGGGAGAGGCAGAAGCTCTATGTGTGACTACCCACTTATTTGAAAGCAGTGTATATGCCCAGAGCAAGATAAATAAATCCGACCCCCTTGTCCATGAATACATCTCTAGGGTTAATGCCAGAATTCAGGTTTCCCAGCACCTCTACTGAAAAGCTCCAGACCAACACTGCAAGCAGGTTGGGCAGAATGCATCCAGTTGAAGGAGTCTATTTGTCATGGTGAAGAGCCACCAGGTTACAAGCAGCTTTCTTGGCTTGTTGCAGTCTTGGTATTGCAAGTGGCAAGGCCATATGCTGTCTCCCACAACCTGTGAGCCTGTGCATATCTCAGGAGCTATGTAGAGATGCTACGAGAGCTCCCTTTTTATATGGCATGGCTTATGAACATCTGCATTTGTCACTCCACGTGTGCGTCTCGTGCCAGGTTTCAAGTCTGTGATAGGTCTCTGGTTGTCCAGGAAGACCAGGATCCTTCTTGGCCAAAATTCCCTCCCTTGGGTGTGATCATATTTTCCATGCTGGTTTTGGTTTGAATCCAACTTTCGGACAACCTTTTATAGAACTGGCTTTCTCTTGGTCTTCCTCTCTCCCTCCTTCTTTATATTTTAATTTGAACAGGCCTAGACCTTCCACACACCGACCCAGGTACTGATATGGATCCAGATGGTCTCACTGGGATCAGACCTACAGCAGGCAAACACCAAGCCCAGGTGACACAGAAATATTCCCAGGGCAGAAACTGTAGGATGAAATGCTCTGTTTAGTTTGCCTAGAAATGGGAGCTTTCCTCCCAGGGAAACTTTTCTTCTAGGGGCTCAGGCTGCTAGAAAAGAAGTCATTGTTGCTGCAAGGGTATTGGTGCATCCACATATCTGTATCTGTGCATAAATGCCAGCCATGCAAAAAAATAAAATATTCACCAAAAAATGACAGATTCTTCAAAACATGAAGGATTCTCCAAAAATCCATCCCAGCCATCTTTGCCAGTTTGTACTGCCCAGCTCTGCTTTGCGTAAAGGCCACAGGGACCCCTCTGAGTAAGGGAACAGGGGCTCTCGTGGCTACATACCACGGGCACTCGCGTCAGAGGGTTGCTCACTTATAAGGAGACAGAGGGGGATTGCTCACATCGAATTGCTTAACACCACCGCTGGCAGTGGAGGGCAGTGGGCTGAGCTGTGCCAGCCAGTGAGCAAACCCAAACATCCTGGCGCTGCCAGGAGAGGAGATGCTGCTTTGCCACGCCGTTGCCTGAGCCAGCCAAGCTTGTCAAGGATGAATCCTGGCACGTTCCCCTGCCATGTCCCTCAGAGAGGGCAAAGGACACTTGGCTGGCTGAGCCAGCCCTCCTGAGCTCACGTGGAGCAAGGGGTGGCCATGGCGAGACCCCGTGGTGTCCCCGTGGCTGGCAGGGCTGGATGCCACCGTCTCTCCGCTAATAGGATCAGGGCTCCGGGAGGCAGCCAGGGTGGCTGCTTGACGTCGGCCCCGTGTTTCTCCGCCTGAGGAAGAGTCAGCTCATTGCAGGGCATGTGAGAGAGAAAGCCGAGCTGCTGTAGAAGAGGTGGATGCAACACAGCAGGGGAGGGCGAGCAGCCAGGCTTCCCCCGGGTCCTAGCTGCCTTTTGCCGCAGGGTTGGCCGCTGGATCTATTCCATGCTGTCCTTAAGCAGAAATCCCTCCTCAAAGAGGTTTGCAGGGCACTGTGAGTTAAACTCGACTCCTCCTTGGCCCCCTGCCCACCGCAGAGTTCAGGCTGTGAGTCAGGGAGCGGGGAAGGATGCCAGGGGATGCAGTCATGCTACGGGGGAGGGGGGGGATATGCACTCTGGAAGCCTTCCTCAGGCGTGAGCGGTGGTGGAAGGTGGTTTTTATCCGTGGGAATGCCCCTACGAAATGTTGCTTTTGGGCCCTGCAGTACTAGCGACTTGGTAGGGGCTCCAGGTAAAGCACCCGAACACTGATCTCAACATTAATCTGCAGAAAAACTCCATCCTTCACTGTGTCTGGGAGCACCGTGGCTTCTCTAGGATGCTAAAGATAGCTCATGTGCCCTTACATCAGCTGCCCAGTGTCATCTGGTCCTACAAAGGGGACACATAGACCCAATCTTTACATGGCAGCTTTGGAAAGGAGAAGGAGGTGTTGCAAGCCACTTACACATTTCCCTGGGACTGGCTGTGAAAGAACAGCTCTTGGCTGCTCTGCCTGGGACCAGCTGGAGGTCCAGAAGGAAGTCAAGGTCTTGTAGCATATGCCTGTCTGTGCCCTTGCTCCTGTGGGTGCTAGGTAATGGGGAAAGGACTAGATAGTTGTGTGTGGGAGCACCCTTTCCAGAGCTAAATAAGTAATTTCATTTTGTTGGGAACAGTTTTTTTTTTAGCAGGGCCTGTGGTGACAGGACAAGTGGTAATGTTTTTAGACTAAAAGAGGGTAGACTTAGACTAGATATAAGGAAGACATTTATTACACTGAGGGTGGTGAAACGCTGGCCCAGGTTGCTCAGAGAGGTGGTCGATGCCCCATCCCTGGAAACATTCCAGATATGGTTGGCAGAGGCTCTGAGCAACCTGCTGTGGTTGAAGATGTCCCTGCTCACTGCAGGGGGGTTGGACTAAATGACCTTAAAGGTCTCTTCCAACCCAAAACATTCTATGATTCAATGATTCTGTGAAGTGCATCTTGGCCTGCTTTGTGTAAATCAGGGCAGAGGACATGAGTGCAAAGCAGGGGACCAAGAGGTGAGACCCTCCTATAACAAAGTGGGAGGCTTTGTGCAGAGCAGAGTGGCTCCCAGCATGGGCAGGGAGCTCTGTTCCGCAGCAGCTTTGGAAGTGACCCACACAACATGCTCTGCAGGCATGAATCAGATCCAAGTGGGGCTTGACAGCAAGCTACAAATCAAACCCATACATTTGGGCCATGGAGCTGCTCCAAGACTCACCAGCTTTGCTTTATTTAAAAGTTCTCAAACTGGAACACTCTGCAGTCCTGACTCCCTTCAGGATGCTCTTTTTAGAGAGAATACTACATCCCTCTCCTGAAATCACAGAAACCAGTGATGCTGGCATCTGCTTGGATAATTTGGCTGACTGAGCATGACTTTGATTCATTTATTTTTTGAGAGGGAAATATCTGGCTCAACTGGAGACTAATTCCCTCCCTCTCCTGAGATTGTCTTTAATAGCTAAATCGCATCTCTCTTGCTCGCTTTCATACCTCTGGAAACAATTGAATCAATTCCTTGTTTATAAAATGCCTGTGTTTGTGTACCATTGACAAAATAAAACCTTTATTCTATTTTCCTGCCAGATCTCAGCAGCATTAGGCTTTGAGGAAAATTTTCACTTTGTGTGTTTCTCACACTCCAGGTGCAGGAAAGATGCACCTTTAGAGAAATGGGAAATGAAGTCCAGACTGAGATACACTACTTGCATTAAAGAGTTCAGGTCTTGACCTAAACCCATTTTCCATTCAAACCAGAATCCAAATACACATGATTTTCAGAAGCTGGTAGCTGGAGATGAAACAGACGACAAGGACATCTCTGTCACAGATACAGGGCCTAAAGATCTGCCTCAGTAGACATTTTTCATGTGTCTCCTGTCCCCCCACATCCCTCTTGCTGAGATTCATTTTCTCTCACCTTAGTTGTCTGATGGTGCAGAGGATCCACACTCTTTCAGGTGGAGCAGCAGAATGGCACGAAACAAACTCTCCTTGCAGGAGGGATTCCTCTGATCTATTTTGAGTGAGAAGAATCACACCCAGACCTCACAGACCTTGAAGGTGACCTGGAGCTAACTTGCTTTCATGAAGATATTCACCTTCAGTTCAAAAATGCTGTGACTTGGTGCTGGAAAGCACTGCACAGCTCCATCTCATAGGCACATGTGAAAAGTGGGGCAGCTGGGACTCACCATGGACAGGGTATGCAAGGAGAACCCAAAATGCTCCATTTGAAGGACCCAGAGTCATGTGTCTGTGCAGCACTTCAGATGTGCCTCTCAGCTCCAAAGAGTTTCAGCTTTAGACTGAGACCAAGAAATGAAAAATTGTATGTCTATTTTTCCAATGTAAAAGTAACACCACGTGGTTTAATCGGCTCATCTCCGTGTTCTAATGTCAGGCTGGCATCCCAGCTTCTCCCAGAGCCAGGACAGTCACTCTTGGCAAACACAGCTCAGCACTAGCACAAGTTTTGGCTCTCCCATTCAACCTTTGGCCCTCAACCTTGTCACGCTTTGCTGCTGCCAGCAATGTTCCCAAGGTTCAGGGTAAGTTACTGTCTGTGCTTCACACACTGGTCCCTGAGGCTTTGCTGTCACCAGAGACCCACCTGGCATGGCCATTCTGTCCCAGTCCCTCCTAGAAAGAAGCAGGGATTTTGAAATGAAAAAAGAGTGCACACACAGAGCCATTCTGGCACAACCATGATGCTTTTAATTCACATCCTCCGTTTGTTTGAAATAACATCCTCATGTAGACAAGCTGTAAATTCAGCTCTGCCAAGTTAATCCCTGCATTTCTTAATGCTCATCAGAGTTTGCTCCTGGCTTTCTGGCTCTGAGAAGGAGCCTTTACCAGGTTTTCTGTACCTTAGGTTACTTGATAGCCAGTCATGTCAGGGTACTTCTTCTCTGAAAGTAAATTAAAAAACCAAAGCAACAATTCCCATGCTAGGGTCTAGGCTGCAGAGAGCAGTCTAGGGCAGCTTTTACTGACCAATGGGTTTTAACTGCCTGGGGAGGTTGTGAAATATAACTAGGTGGTTGTGGGTTAGAAGAAAAGTGTTAGCAGCAGCAACGGGGAACCTCCCACATGGGAAATGAGAAGGACTGTGGTTACTGGCTGCAAGGTGTCACACTAGCCAGAGCTGCTAAATGTCTTTAATTGTTTTCAGCACACAGTCCTTATGTGGTGGGTGCATCTTTTACCTTGGCAGCTGGTAACCACTAGCACAGCTTGCTCCATGCCTGGAGGGACTCAGCTGCTGCTGTACAGACTGGCTGGAAACTGGTCTTAGCTTGAGGGAGTTTGAAAGGTGCCAGTTCATTTAAAAAAAAAAAAAAAAAAAGAATACCAAAAAAGTAATGAAAAGGAGCTTTATCTTCAAGCTGAGAGAATGTGTAGCTATTTTTACCTCAGCATAGCTAATTTTTATATGTAATCTAAGGTAAACACACCTCAAAGGGAAGGCAGTGCAGTTCCAGGCAGCAGTAAACTGTGCAAAGGCAGCTCCAAGGAAGGGATAATCTTTCCCGTGTCTAGTTTGTTTGGAAAGAAAATTAAACTTGCTTGTTCTTATTGTGTGTTTGCCCATTGTACAAAGTACAGCTTTTCTGCAGTCCAAATCAGTCTATAAATATATTCATTTGCTTTTGCTGCTTTCTTGACTTTAAGTGATTAATTAAAAAATACCCCAACTATCTTTGCCAAAAGAGCAGTTTCAGCTGAGTTTTGCTGTGAGTGAAATGAGCTCTGTACCACAGTGAAAGAAGGGACTTTATTTCCTGTGAGCATTCATGGTACAACTTTTGCAGAAGAAGGACAATTTTCTGCTACTTCTCCAGTCAGAGACTCTATGGTTTGTGTTGCTCCCCTTTGTTGCAGGGGGAGATGTTTCTCTGAGGCAGGTGGGCAAACTAATCATGTTCAGAACTGAGCCACGCATGAATCTTTGTAAACCCCATTGCTTAAAGGTGCTTCTGGTTTGGAGATGAACAAAAAAGACAAACAGACCATGCTTATGAGTAATTCCTTGGGTTGTTGCAGAGTAAAGTGATGTTGTAGATAAAAGTCCCATCTGTAACAGATAGTTAAAAACTTATCAGTATGAATGTTTATAGGTGGTTATATCTACTGACTGATAAGCTGTTTATGAAAACATGTAATAATAACAACATCATAATCCTTTACCATCTATTGCAAGTGCTGTGGTGTGAGCTATTCCTGGAAAATGATGTTTCACCTACCATTAAGGAATAGGATGCTTGGATTTTTTTGGCCCTTTCCTTTGCAAAAGTGGTCTGGATGGTACAAAATGTACTGATGGAGGGGAGAAGACACATGTGAGCTCTCTGCAAGCAGGGGCTGGTATGACCCAAGTGACATAGCCATCCCTTTTCCTGTCACCTCTACTCTTGTCTTCCCAAAACTAGAGAGCAAGGCAGCGAGGATGTGGGTCTACCCTCAGCAGCCACTTAGTCATTCTTTTTGAGCCAAACCAGTGAGATGTGATCACAGACGTGTAGGGTAAGGTGAAAAGACTAGTGAGAGGAACTTGCCTGGCTTAGAGTTATTCTCATGAGAAAAGCTCATCAGAGTCAAGTCCACTGTGCCAACAAGCTTTCTTGTGAGATCTGAAGGGTCTCCAGACTGTGATGACATCACCACAAGCATTTCAGCTTCTCCCAACCGGAAGACATCATGGAAAGGAGAGGAAAAAACCAAACCAAACCAAACCAAAAACCCAGCCACAGGCAAATATTTCCTTTTTAAGGAAATTAAGGAATTTTAAGGATTACACACATGTAGGGTACTCCAGGCTTGTGGAGGTGGAATATGTTTTCCCCTCTTGGTTTTTCCTCATCCCTAACCTCTCAGCCCTCTTCAACATTTCCTTTCTCTCCATGGTTACTCTACACAAACAATTTCCCTGCTGACATGGTCAATGCAAAACTGCCATAAATATGCACTGCAGATGCAATGTATTACTCACCCACAGGGTGACTCATCTGGAGCAAGCTGCTGAAGAGCCATACTGAGGCCTGTGAGTCAGCAAGGCTGGTTTGCTTTTGAGCTCACACCTATAGGGAGTGGAACTACATCTCAGTGCCTTTTGTGGAAACCCAGGGAGTCCAGCACGGGTGGTCCTGATGGCTCATTTGGGAAATTACTGGAAATGAGGGGAGGAAAGGCTTCGATTGGTTTTCCTGCTGTCACTGGCAGAAGGAGAAGGCTTGTGGAATGAGAGGGTGGTCACTGTGATCTGATGTGGGATTTGAGTCTGAGCCTTCCCATGGTGAGAGCTCAACCCTCTGGAAGCCACTCAAAGCCAAGATGATGTTATATCACCAGGGCAGGTACAGCAGCCTGCAGGTAGCAGAGAGAAAGCCAAACAGGCACTGTCCCCTTTTTAGGGCAGAAAATAAGGTCCATGTGGTGAGCCCATAAAACATTAATTTGCTTGTGGTGCTGACCCTAATTGAGCTCGAATGTGTCTTGAGTCTTTATGGTCTCAGCATCCTCAGGATGCTCTGAAGTATCCTCTATTTACCTATTACTGTGGTCTGTTGATTCCCAAGTGTTAGATCATAATTCACAAGAATTCAGGGAGCCTGCCCCAAAATGATTAGGTTTTTATGATGACAGATTAAAGGAAATTTTCCTTAATAATACAATCAATCACTACAATGGGTAAAGGATAAAGCAAGGCAGATATGGCATGGGAAAGCTATGTGTAGAACTGATAGGGACTGTAAGCAAATGTGAATGTGGAATAGAAATAAACCCAAATATAAAATGAGGAAACATATATACTTACAATCAAAAGGGGAGTGTTGTGTTCTTGTTGGGTTTTGGTTTGGTTTGTGTTGTTTTTTTGTGGGGTTTTTTTTCAGGATAATACTAGAAATTTGGCATAAGTGTTGTGAGTAAACTTCATGCCAGGTTGGAGCATCTGCTGGAGGTGGAGGACATCATATGAATGCCAGCTTGGGGACAGGAATGCAGATCCTTCTTTTATTTTCTTAAGAAATAATTAAAAATATCCTCATCTAGCTGAAACAGATGGCTACAATCACACCATTTTATCTTAATCTGAACAAGGAAAAATTTGTTTCCTGGCTTCATGACACTCAAGCTGTTTCTCTTTGCCTTTCCCCGGGAAAAGTCCTGAACACTTCACACCTTTGACATTCACAGGTTCTTTACCTATTGGTCAGACTAACTCATGCAAAATTTCCCTAAGATGTCCATAACAGTTCAGATACACTAATCTGCAATTTATATCCTGCACTGTCTCCAACAGTTATCATATATTATTTCATAGATGATAACAGTGCTAGATGCTATATTGAGGCATCCTGAAAGAGTCAGGCTTAAACAGAGTGTCTAAAGGGTGTAAATCCCTTCTAGGTAATCATCTGTAGATTGGTCTGATCATGCCAGGTCCAGCTTGTGCTCATTCCACTCTGCTGAGCAAAGCTGGGCCAGTGCTGCAATGCCCAGTGTGTTTGGGCTCACATTCTGAGAGCCTTGCAGCTCAGCTCTACCTTCATCCAGGCTTCTCCGCTACCAGAGTAGCTGGTTTGCATCATGACCTTAAGAACCAGGATAAGTTGGGAACATAGCCCCAAACCCTGGAGGCTGCATCATCTGAGGGAGCATTCACCCCAGCACTACGCAGTCAGGAGGCCATGTGGTACCTCTAGGTTATGGTGCTTTGGTATCTCCTACTCTTGGCCGCAGTGTATAGCACTGTTGCCTCCTCTTCAGTGAAGAACTGTTTTCCAAATCCACATTGTCAGGCTCCAAAAGGGTTGGCTTAAAGCCTGTAATATAGAGGAGATAAAGTTAGATGATCTCTTACACACCATGAAACGCTCCATGAAACTTTGTAGGGGATAGAATATGAACCTCCTTTAAATAGACTCCCTGTGACTGCCTGGGGCCTGCATTTCTCATTAAGAATGCTTTTGGTTTTGATGAGCAAGGGATTCTTGGAGAGCATTGCTCCCCTTCTGTCTTGTATTTAAATCCCTCCTTCACTTCTCCACTGCACTGTTCCTTGGCTGTTGCTGTGACACCTTTATGGGACTCTTGCTAACCTCAGAGCAGCTGGTTTGGTTCCCAGACCAACTGTATCTTAATGGGTTCCCTGCTTTGGTACCTGGGCTTCTCTCCACACTAGCAGGAGATGGTGCCTTCACACAAACCCACTCCAAGTCAGATGGATGCAGAGACAGAAGAATACAGACATTTGTCAGGCTGATTACAACAGGGAGAGAAAAAGCCATTAGCTGCTGTTGAAGCCAATATGGTGCAGCAGAGGATGGATTTGTTTTTGTGGTGCTTTCCAGAGGGCAATTACCAGTCTGAGGAGATGTTAAGTGGACTCAGGTGGAAAGGGAAGGCTTGAAGCCTTAAAAGGGCAGGGATGAAGAGAGGAAAAGCTCTCCTGGTAGAAGTAGAAGGGTGTAGGTATCCTTCAAACCACTTTTCAGCCTGAGAGCCATGGATTGCTTCCAATAGGTCCAAGAGTAGTAGCTAAGAAATGCACATTAGTTGGCTTTATTGTGTTTTCTGGGAGTCTGCTGTACAGCTGGAAAATGTAATTAGGCCCTTATGCTGTAAAATGGGCTGCACACGTGCTGCTCCAGGCTGAGATCAGAAGGGGAATCTGGGAACAGGTTAGGCACAGGCTATGCTCCAGTGGAAATGTGTTTGCTATGAATCAGAGAATAAGATTTGTTCCAGAAGCCACCTTCTTTTGACCCCAACCATTTGCCTGGCATGTCTAAGGCAGTCAGAATAGTTTGTTATAAATCTGGAAAATCTGATCTATGCCCCCACTTTGGTTAGAGTGCTGAACCATTTCTACAGCCTGAACATCAAGTTTACAAGATAAAGTGGGAGATCTAATGAAGGAGCAGACTTGGAAGAAGAGAATGGGATAGAGGTAATCTCAAGCAATAGAACCACCTCCACAGGAGATTTTCTTCCCTGCGCATGGAGGTAAGATACAGAGCTGAAAGAGCACAACATGTAAACAAGGAATGTCTCTTCCCAGTCAGTGAACTAGTGTGGGGAGACCTCATGTTTGCATTTCCTGCATATTCTGTGTGGTTAGTTGCCACTGCTGGAGAATACTCCTTCCCAGAGCCATGTGAAGGATTCAGAATATATTTTTTTCCAGCATTATTCCTCCATCTAGCAAGTAAACAGAGCATATAGAGTATGGTCCTCTGGATTATCTCCAAATTGGAGATAATCACTTGTCACTACCATCAGTCATTCATTCAAGTTGTAAAGAGCTGTATTTTTATCTGTAGGTTCTTTTTTTTTTTTTCCTCTAGATCTAAGTGGGAATAGTTAGTACATTTCCACATTAAGAGCTCTTGTTCTTACATTGTTGCTTTGTCGCTGGTTTGGGGTTTTTGGGGGTTTTTTTTGACATGTAAAAAGTCAAACCAAGAACAATAGTAAAACTCCAAAGGTTGCAAAATCAAGCACCTTGGTGCTAGAAGCTGCCAGAAATCAGACTGTTCACATCAGTTCAGTCTGATCTTCTATCTTTACTTCTTTTTGCAAGATCCTGCTTACTTCAGCAGAAGGACCCAAACTCATTCAGTATGATGGTTGGACAGTGAACCAAGCAGATGACACGATAAAGCAAACACTTTCTCTTGTCTTTAAGGCACAGTGGATATCCAGGAGAGCTAAATCATATTCTTGGCTTTGCTACCACCTTTTGTTTGACATTGAGTTGGGTGAGATAGTATCATAATGGAAGTGTACAAGGTGGCTGAATTATGGTGGTGGCTTGTCAGCATGAATTATGGCCTTCTCCACTCTGGCTTTTTGTTCTGTACTTGCAACCTTTGTGTTCTTGCAACCAAGCTTTTACATAGGACACATTGTCCTGGAGGACTGGGTAGATCCCTGGGTTTTTTTAGTGTACTCAAAAGAAAACAGCATCTGGGTGTTCACTGGCCAGCATAGGTCCTTGTGATCGTGCCTTCCTCCACTTGAGGGCGATGCGACCTGAGGCAGTACACACAAGAGGCAATTCCCTGTGAAATGATGATGACAACATTTTGACATCTAATGTTGGATGACCAAATGAGGTCTAGGCAGCTCAGGTCCTGCTATAGTTGGTGGTGATTCAATCAATACAGCCAGTGGAGTCTGGAGTCAAGCTGAGCCCTTGAACTGCTCCTTGTGTTTACTTGACTGCATTTGGTAGGGTCATGACTCCCTTCCTACTGTAACACCTTGTATCTTTGAGATGGCCTGGAGTTCTCTGTATGGGCTCCAGCTGCTGCCCCAGAAAAGTTTCACAAAGGTCCTTGATTGCATCTGCCAGTTGTGTGTGGGTATGTTGGCTATTCTGAGGCATGTCAAGTGGTACTGGGAATCTAATCAAACAACCAAACCAAGGCCCAGATCTCTTATCACAACTAAGGGAGCTTGGACATTGAGCTCATGTGTAGAGAGCAGCACTCATCTGCCTACATTTAAAGGTCTTGCCTTCAAGCTAAGGGTTATTGATGCCATTGAAGGGAAGATGTTCAACTAGGTGTAGAAATGCAGGACCTTTTTGCTAAAGGTCCTGCATGCCCACTTCTCAGTTGAACTGTAAGGAAGGTACTTTGTGGGTCAAGATCTCAGATCAAGAAGAAGCTGATGATGTTGACCAAAAATACAGGTGATGTTCCACTGCCAGTTTGAGTAGTCAGGCTTTGCTACAAAATATATGTCAACAGGTCTTTTTAAAGACATAAAACTTACCTTTGTAGAGGCCCATGATAATCCTTGTGGAAATAAATATATTTTAGGCTTCTGAAATCCAGCAGTATGTTTTCTTTTTATAGTACAGGAAAGCTACCTTGCACTCCAGGAGTAAGGGAATGTGCAATGACTGCCTGATAAATGTCAGTTCATCTAAATCATCCACCATAGTTATGTCTGGTTTATCTGTCATATTGATCAGCTTTTACATTTCATGTTTGCAGAAGGAGCAAGAGAGAAATATTATAGATGGAAACATTTCAATCCACTTAAAACTACATGAAACTAAATTAGTGTTATAGTGGCAACTGAAGCAGACACTGCTAATTAACAGCGGCTTAAAATACCCAGACAGCAAAGGTCTGTAATGAAATAAATAGATCACCATTGTCTCTAGCAGCAGGGAAAGTGTTGTAGGGCACCAAATATACATGGCAGAAGCCCAGGACCTCATGCTTTGTTCTGGAGCTTGCCTCCTATGAACATGTTCAGAGTCTTCACAGGTCCAGTTCCCTTCCTAAAGTTGAGTTTCACACGTAACACTTGAATTTTTTGAAGCAGAAGGGTATATATTCTGCCTTACTGGGTATAAGTATTGTTCTGATGTGGTGAGAGCTGCACAGAAAGTATCTTCTTTTTTTGAGGTGGGGGACAAGAAAAGATCAAGTCCAAGGTATTGGAGCAGAGCCCAGAACTACTTATACTTATCTCCTTGAAGCCAGTTGAAGTTTAGACGTGTAACAAACCATTGGATCCCCAAATATCTCCGTGGGTATCCCCAAATACCTCTCTTCTAGTTCCTTGGGTCTGGTTGGCATCTGTAGGGTGATCTAATAAACTTCAGTTGAGCTGCACTGGGCAAGGATTTGGTTTGCTTTAGGAGAAAAAAGAAAACTACAGTGCTTTCTTAGTAATTCATTTATGTGTTAGTGGGTTAAGAAAATGGTTTGTGGACCACTGGATTTATCTGTGCCTCTGTCTTAGTTCTCAGACAGACAAGGTACTTCTGTTCTCTTAGCCTTTGATATGGAACAAAAGTAATAACAAAAGGGAATTAGTAAAGGAAAACCAAACTCCAGTGGGGAGATTTCACCCTGGCCTGTGCACCTCACTCCCCCAGGATTGCAGAGCCCAAGAGCTGAGCAGGGCTCATGACAACTGGAAAATATCTGTCCTTGCCTTGGTAACTGTACTGGGTCTGTCAGAAGCAACCATTCCCAATACATTTTGTGGGGCTCCCCATCCTTTGCTGTGGTCTTGCATTTTCTCTCCAGGCACAAGGCAATAGTTCTGCTTACCTGCTTACCAGTGAAGCTGTCCAGAAAGCCCTGGCACTGTGATGGCTGACCCTCCAACCATCTGCCCATAACAGCAGGAGCCTTTTGGCTGCCTTGTTGTGGGAAACACATGGTGCCATTGTCCTAAGAGGGACTTCTGCTGAGCAATCACCCTGAGGAAGGCTGAATTTACTGGCTACATTTTAAAAGCTTCCACTGTAGTGCTGAAGGTAATGGGAATATAGGTTCCTACTGGCCTGCTTGCTGCTGATTTGACATCATGCCACGTGGGGGAGTTGTTGGAAATAGGCAAATACTAGAGAATTAAAAAACAAACAACAACAAAACAAAAATTCACACACACACAAAACCCAAACCAACAAACAAAAAACCAAAGCAACAAAAAAACAACCAACCAAACGAAATAAAACCAAAACCCCCCAAAACAAACAAACAAACAATTCGCTCTGAGTTGAAAGGGAGGAGAACCAGGAAAGGAAATACCTGAGGCAGAGAATTACTACTTCTGTATCAAAGCCAGGAGCTCCTTTCTTTAATATTTAACACCCAGGAGAGCTGAGGGGGAGGATACTAAAAATGGGTGAAATTTTTCAAAGGCACCCAATTTCTAGTGATTTTTTTTTTTTCCTTGGGTGTATTTTTCTAGCAAATAATTCAGTTTGATGGGAAATGTGGCTTTGGGTCATCAGTAGCACATTTGCATGTTCAGCTTCAAACTGCTGAATATTTTCAGCTGGAAAGCAAAGTGTGGAATGTGGCTGGAAAGGGAGGTAGTGCTGACCCCTACAAACAAAATTCAGCACTTGTTGCTGCTGCTTTTTTCTTGCTAGAAGTCAAAGGAAAATGTTTCACTCTGGGTCAAAGGTATTGTTCAAGTTGTCAGGAGAGGAGGAGGCAGCTTTTTTTGCTGTGTTTAGCTACCTAAAGAAGGGCTATTCAGAAGAAGTGCATGACATAAGAAGATGAAATGGACACAAGCTGCAGCAAGGGAAATTCCTATTGGACATAAGAAAAAACGTCTTTCTCATGAGAGCACTGAAGCACTAGAAGAGAAGCTGAGAAAAGGTGAGAAGTCTCTGTCTTGGGAGATAACCAAAACTCAATGGAACAAGGCCCTGGACAATGAGATATGACTTTGAACTTAGACCTGCTTTGATCAGAGCATAGAGCTAGAGACCTCCAGAGGTCCCCGACAACCCAAATTATTTTCCAGTTCCTTGAAGCTGAGACAGAGATTGAATAAAATGAGGAAAAAAAGTTCCCCATTTCCCCCTCATTCCTCTCCTTTCAGCACAACTGGAGGCTGATGTTTTTTGCTTTGTTGTCCTTTTTGCTTTTAGTACCTCTGGCCTGTACAGGGTACTAATATCCATTTCAGCTGCTTTGCTTAATCAGTTAAACTAGTTTGAAGATATTTCAGTCCCCTGTGATGTTGTCTGCACCTGAGACAGCAAAATAATTGCACTTCAACAGGAACCACTCTTATTGCATTGCCAAGCATTTATGGGGATGTCTTTTGATGCTACAGGGATAAGGGCCAGACAAGGTACAAGGTGGGTCTACAAGCTCACCAAAGGAAAGTCAACAAGGAGCAGTTATTGGGAGGGTTGAAGCTGATGGTCAAAGTGGCATGGTATATGCACAGGGATCTGCTCCCTTAACCCATCTTGTTGATAGGAATGGTATATCCTGAGTTCCCAAGACTAGTTTCAGGCTATATGAAGCTAGTCTTGCTATCCAAACCAGCACAGTGACAGCTCACCTGTATCTGGTAAGGAGCTGCAGCCAGGTCTTCTCAGAAAGGAGCTTTTTTTTTTTGTCTCCCTATCTGGAGATATTGTATAGGAACCCAAGAGATATGCTTTAGTTCTGGGGCAGGGAGGTGTTTTGCAGCAAGGTTCCTCTTGCTGCAAAAACGTTAGGCATTTTGGAGTTCTTAATTTACATGGGGCTTGCCTCCTGCACCAGATGCAAGAAAATGAAACAGTCCATTGCACTGGGTGTTAACAGGGCAAATGCATTAATAGTGCTTGTCACATGTTTGGATTCCATGGGGCTCTGGGCCTGATGCTACCTACTGACTCCAGTGGGAAAGTCCAGACTGCCTTTGTTTGGCCTGAGGTCACATCCCATCCCTGTAAGCACCTGGAGAATTAGGAAACGGCCAGAATTAAGTTAAACAAAACACTCGCTGGCATGTGTGTCTTTTTCTGCACTGGCAAAAGCACAGTTTGAGTATATCCAGAAGGCTTTTGTCCCAAATATTTGCTGCTAAAAGGAACTGCGGGGTGTGACCTGGGGGCCTTCTCTCCACCTTTTTGCCTGAGGGAGATACAAAACAATGCAAGGGATCAGGACTTCCTGCCAGGCTGCTCTCTGCCTTGGGAAAGGATAAAAGAAAACAAACCACAGACAGCAGCTGTCCTTTATATTACTTAATACAACCGGCTGTGGGAGGCAGGAGAAGAACCTGTAGCGGATGGACCAGATGAAAGCTCCTCTGGGGAGCAGTCTTCCTACAGCTCTTGGAAAGGATTGGGACGTGGAGTGGCCAGACCCTCGGCCACATGCTGGGTTGCTGCAGCCATCTCAAACCCCGACTTGCTGTGGGTTGTCCCATCTGCTTTTACTTCACTGCAACCAGTGACAAAAGGAGGAACGCTCATCCTTTGTCATTTACTGGAGGAGGGTACATTTCCTCTGGAGTTTTTGAGTCCTTCAGCAAATCACAGAGAAGCTCTATTCCTGCTCAGAGCTGCTCTTCTGTGGTTTCAAAAGAAACTGTGCAAAAATGTTCATTCTTTTATTTGTAGAGTCTGTCCCAGTAGGACTTTATTGGTGTCTCTCCTCTTAAATTCAGATACTTTTTCCTGGCTTGAAGGTATCTGGTAATTGACTTACAGCTGCCTCTCCACAGGAAATTACAGTATCACATTCCCTTTTATGTTGCTGCATCATGGAATCATTCCCATAGATTTCAAGGAAAAGGAAGAATGAAAAGGCAAGAGTGGGATAGAAATCTATCTCTGGTCTGGAATCTGCTGCTGCTTGCCCTGAGGATCAGAGGGGATCACAAGAGCTATGTGGCTATCATGGTCATCACAGCCCATGTAGGGGACCGTAACTTGGGTCTAGATAACTATTGTTCCTGAATTTGTCTTGAAAGGTCACTCTTGCTTTTGCAAATGGAGTTTGTGTCTCCTTGTCTGTTTCTGGAGGATGGTGAAAGAAATATCCTTGCATTCAGTCCTGGCTATATTCCCAGCCCATGGTGTAACAAGAGCCAGTCTTGGTCACCTTGAGTGCCCATGCATAAAGGTATCTCTGCACCTTCTTGTGGCTTGCATCTCTCTGTGGATTTACCAACCACTGAACAGTGAAGAAGACAGCTGCAAGGCTCAAAAAACACCCTTTCAAAGCAAGAAGCATACAAATAAACCTAGTGGAGTAGGCAGCCAGTGCTAACCACATTAGCTACAAATACAAGGGCTAGTCAGCTTTGTTCTTCAGGGCAAAACTGATCTCTGGAGATGGTCAGGAAGGCCAATTCCCCCCCTGGAACTGGGTTATAGAAGCAGGTGTACAAAGCAGGTTTTATGCTGTGCAGCAGCAGTGCAGCAGCAGCTGGAGGCCCTAGCACTGGATCAGGTTTCTTGGCTTGGCCCAAGATTATACATTACCACAGGGATTGCCAGGGATCCATGGTCTGGTTCAAATCAGATAAGAACATCTGCCTTCTCACGCTGCCCTCTGCGGACAATACATCAAAACTGGCCCCTGGTGTAATTCTGATGGAGCTGAGCACCATTTACCTCCACAGATAATTTGGTCCAGTGTGTTGTGAAGTGTCAGAGCTGCTGGGTCTTGAATTCACATGGCCACAGCTGCTCACAGTGGAGCTGGAGGAGGAGAGGTCTTCATCATTTGTCGCATGATACCACTTCCCCTCTGAGGCTTCAGCAACTGAAGCAGCTCCCACCCAGCTATAAAAGGCTTTTTCCTTACGTTCGGCTGGGCGCAGATGGAGACTTGCTGTGGACCACATGGCTGTGGCTGTATCGTGTTGCTTCAGCATCTCCAGACTGACAGGGATACTTATTTGGATATGTTCCCTTGAACAGCTCTGCTGTACGTTTTTCTTCTCATACACTGGTGGTGCAGAAGTCTGACCTAATAGATGCTTGTGATAGGAATTTAGACAGAAATGAAGAAGCTGAAGCATCCATGCACCTGAAAGCATTTTCCTTGTGTAATTGTAAGCTGGAAGATTGGTGATCTGGGGAAGCAGCCTTCACACAATGACCAGTTTGAACACGGCCCATACTCCACAAGCCCTTCATCAACCAGTATTTTTTTGATGGGCCAGCACTGTTCAAGTCCTACAAGCCATTTCTGAGAGAGCACAATTAGTCCTCTGGCACTTTACAAAAGAACACAGAAGTCCCAGAGCTGACACACAAGATGACAGTGAGTACTGCCAGGCTGTGATATAAGAAACCCTGTATGTCACATGGGCAATGTTATGATGCTCTGGTCCGAGCACACTGATTCAGCTTTGCACTAAACAGCAAAGCTGCAGAGAAACTTCACACCAGCAAACCCCAGTGAAGAGGAGGGGCAATTTCTAAGTAATTGGAGTTCCTTGAGGTTTCAGGTCAAAGTGTCATGTCTGTTCAGCTGGGAGGCTGGAGAATAAAAGGCTATAACCATTACACAGAGGCACAAGTTAAAGTTGTAGCTCCTGGGACTGTAGCTGAATGATCAGGCAGGGGCTGCTGAAGAGCTGTGATACGAGACGAGCTGACCCTGAGAGCAGCTCAGTGGGGAGGCATGTGTTGTTGGGCCTGGCAGGGTTGGGTGAGTGCTTGGGAAGCTGTAGTTTTATCTCCTCTGAGATGCCTTGGCCATATGTACAGGACGTGGAGTGCCGCCAGAGCTGGAGACGTTGCCCTGGGGGGGAACAGAGCTACAGGGGCTGAGACAAGACTTTGGCAGGTCTGTTGCAGAATGTCTGGGTTGGCTGCTCAGTAGCTGTGGGAAATGCGTGCTATCAGTCTACAGGGAGACCTTTAGGGCTGAAAGCAGACAGGGAGGGTGTGGGCATCAGCTACATCTCAAGTGGTAAAGTACGCAGGTCCTGAGCATGGGCTCCCACAGCAGCGTAAGATTGTCAGTGCTCTTAGATGGTGAGCACAGTCCCTGGCATGGTCCTTCTGGCATTTCCCAGGTGATGCTTGGGCACAGTTTGGGGGTTATCACAGCACTGAGACATTCCTGACAGGCAGCAGCAATGTGGCTGTTGTTTTTAGAAGGACAAGAACATCTTAGCGAAATAGATGCCAACTGTGCTGCTGCATCCTACATTTTCTGAGCTGCAAAAGGGGTTTGAGCCCACCCTGTTGGCTGCTGTAGCCCACCCTGTTGGCTGCTGTAGCCAGGGAAGTGCCAGGGTGCAGAATCGTGTCTGGCAGTCAGGAGACTCCTGTCTGTCCATCATGTGCTCCAGCCACTTGACATAATGGCCTCCTAGAGATGTTCCTGTTCATTTATAGCCACCTCTGAACCCTCCCCAGCTTCTGCCGGGTTAACACATGCACTCCCCAACCCTGCAGATGCTCGGGACAATTCAAACTAGGTGGGATCTGCACTGGGAAATAGCAGTGGAGCGCTCCGCATTGCTACGCTCATCTCCTGCAACGTGGGACTTCATCCCAGTACTTCAGCTTCACCCTGATTGAAATATCCTGATTGAAATACCCTGATTGAAATACCCTGCTAGTGGTGCAGCCCCATGGCTCGAGAACTGCCATCCCTCCTATTAAAAAAAAAAATCCAAGCTACAAAATTTCCCGGTGCCACCTGGGGTTGCTTGAGAAAAAGCCGTTAAAAAAAAAAGCCTGTTGCTGGCTACTGCCCGAGAGCACGGCAGAGCTCTCATCACGGCTGGATGTCTTCTCGGGGTTCTCGCAGAGTTAACATTGATGAGTAACAGGGCTTACTAAATCAAAGGAGGTTCTTCCCAGCGCTGCCCCGGCAGCAGGAAATTCTGCACGGGAGAGCGCGCAGAGGTGAACAAAGCGTTAAAGCCTGGCAGAGCAGCTGCTGCTGACCTTCTGGTCCCAGCACTGCTAAACAAAGCTCCTGTTACAGCTGAACTTTAGTACCAACTTCTGCTGCTCCAGGGATCCTCGCAAAAGTACACGCCAAGCTGCAATTAGAATCATAGAATGGTGGGGGTTGGAAGGGACCTCTGGAGATCATCGAGTCCAACCACCCTGCCAGGGCAGGAACACCCAGGGCAGGCAACACAGGAACAGATCCAGGCAGGTTTGAAAGTCTCCAGAGAAGGAGACTCCGCAACCTCTCTGGGCAGCCTGCTCCAGGCTCTGTCACTCTCACAGTGAAGAAGTTTTTCCTCATGTTGAGGTGGAACATCCTATGTTTCACCTTGCTACCATTACCTCTTGTCCTATCACAGGGCACCACTGAAAAGAGCCTGGCCCCTTCTACCTGACACCTACGCTTCAGATATTTGTAAACATTAATAAGATGCCCTCTCAGTCTTCTCTTTTTCCAGGCTAAGCAGCCCCAGGGCTCTCAGCCTTTCCTCACAAGAGATTTTCCAGTCCCTTCATCATCTTCATAGCTCTTAGCAGGGTGCAGCTCTGTGGGGAAGGGCAGAAGAAGGAAGATGGGAAGGGGGTGAGGTGAAGCCCATGGAGCACACCCTGTCCCATCACCAGGCTCTCCCAAAAGCCATCCTCTGCTGTACATAGGAGTTGAGGACACCTGAAGTTGAATGGTGCTTTCAGACCAAGGTTTTCAGTAGCCACTGATTGATAAGGGGCTTTGAGCAACCTGGTCTAGTGGAAGGTGTCCCTGCCTATGGCAAGGAGGTTGGAACTAGGTGATCTTTAAGGTCCCTTCCAACCCAAAACATTACATGATTCTGTGATGATATATCCACCATAAGTTTTTCAATTTCCACTCGGACTTTTGGCCTTCACATCCTGCAGCAATCAGTTCCACAGATGAATTATGTGTGCTGGGAAAACATCCCTCCTTTTGTGTCTAAAATGTGCTTAATTGCATGTTTTCTGAGTGCTTCTGGGACCTCTTATATGGGAAGTAATGAACAACTGTTTAATATCCATATTTCCCTCCTTATTAATAGTTTTACAATGTCTAATATCTTATCCTCAGAGAATTCTTTCCTTCAGAGGGAGAATTCAAAGCTATTCATTCTCTTCTCACATGAGAGCCTTCCACAGATCATACTGAATGCTGGGCATCCTTGCTGTCCTTCTGCACTACTACTGCAGATAGCAGAATTCAACACACCTTCCAGGAGAGGTCTTATGGGTATGGTCCAGGCTTTTAGTGGGACATTAAGATATATGAGAAATGTTTTCAGCCAATGGCAATTCTCATCCTCCAATGGGGATGATGTTGAAATGACACTCCCGGGGGAAAAAAAACCCACTTATTTCCATGTGAGACTCAATAAGAAAGATAAGGCAGACAGACTGGACATAAGGCATCCGGAGTCTCCTTGTCTTCATTCAGGCCTCCAAACAGTGAGGAAGAAAATAATTTCTCCTGTGGAATAATAAATAAGA
>JANHGN010010365.1:0-22948 GCA_024605025.1 Megaceryle maxima | reverse complement strand
CGGAGTCTCCTTGTCTTCATTCAGGCCTCCAAACAGTGAGGAAGAAAATAATTTCTCCTGTGGAATAATAAATAAGAGTCATCAGACTTTGATGGGTATGGTATGAAATAAAGAAACAGAACAAGCAAATAAGTTTTGGTTGAAATAGCAACTAAGATTATCTTGATGTATTCTGCATGCAGCTGAGTTCAGTTGTGGTGCTCAGTTTTGACAGTTGGAGTTTGAAATATTCCCTTTCTCTGTGCTTTTTATGCACATAGATTACAGTGTGGTCAACCTCAGAACTGTCCACCATGTGATTTTTACTGCTCAGGTCAAGAGCTCTTCTGTGCCTTGTCCTTATTGCTCCTGGCCTGTTGCCATTGCACAGAAAGCAGGGTGAGGGAGGTGGGAGCTGCGTGGTTGCTGAAGGTGGACATTGCTCTGCAAGTGTGCGTGCATCTGGGGATGTATCTTGGGAGGCAGGTGGGTTGGCCATCAGAGGTTTACCTATACCCAGTACATGTTGATAGGGACATGTTTGAGGTCAACCTTAAGATCAGCTCATTATTGCTAATATTGTTTTCTGGGCCTAAAGAAAGCAAAGAGCTTGTAATGACAAGAATTTTATTTCTTAGGAGCTGGGAGACCCTCTGGCCTTTCTTATTTCCATCCCAGTGGTAAGAAGTATCCCAAAGTGGTTGAGCACTCAAGTCCATGGCATGCAGGCCCTTGGGAATAAAAGAATGTGCAAATGAACACATTGGATCGTTTGGGGCATGTAATGCCCTGTCTTGGCATGGTTGATAGCTTCAAGAAAGTTATGAGAAACAGAAGATGTGTACACTGCTGCTCCTACCAGCAGGTTCTCTGAGTTTTTAGCAAAGAGTGTTTGTGGACTTAGTCCCTCTGAGACATGACAACCCCTAGATCCCCTCATCATCCAGCCAGGAGAGGCAAGATACAGTCTTTTTAGCACACATTTCTTAAAACCTATATGTTTTAGTTTGGACCAAACCACCTTCTGTGGAAATTGGTTTCATCAGACAGCCTCTGCCCTCTTCTAGTCAATATTTATTACTTGGGGTGGCTTTTCAACTTCAAACTCAGCTTGTGCCTCAGGATGTCCTTGGAATGGAGCAGGACTTGGAAATTGCTTTGATTACACCACAAGTGAGAGTTGCAGTTGCCACTTTGCAGGAATAATTAGTGGTTGAGGCCGTAAAGTCTCATGCAAGAAGATGAGTGGTCTTATCAGACCAGAAGAGGTCTCTTTGGGAACTTGAAGGCTTTGTGGCTGTTCCTTCCCCGCCAGGACACCCACAAACCAACCCCGTGTCTCGTCGGGATGGAAGGCAGTGCTGTGTAGTGTTGCCAGGGCTTCTGGCTGAGTGACATCATCCCTGGGTCTTTGTCCCAGTTTCTGGGACTTCATGAATCCTCACCTTCCATTTTGAAAACCTGTGAAGCTGATGGTTGCCTGGGAAGACTTGAAAGCATGGTACAGGCATAATTAGAAGGCTTAAACCTCAAAATTTATGTTAAAAGCTGACTCTTCTTGGTGTCAGAAACCTGCTGTGGGTGAGTGTGAGAGGAGGTGGGCAGTGGCACTGGTGCTTTGGGCAGTAACATTGACAGCATTAATACTGGCAGAGCCATCACGGTCCAGAACTTCATGTGCATTTGCTCTGTGATAGCATCTCATCCTGGAGAATGGTCTCCTGTAGGTGCTGCAGAAGTGATGCATGAGCCCACTCTGCCCCAAGATGCTCCTGGTCCAAGTATAAGGGTTCTGACTCGCAGTAGCTGATTCTTCTCCACAACCACCTGACCCTGTCCCTTGGGTTGCAGCTCCCCAATCTTGTCTGCCTGGGTTATCAAAGCTGATGAACATGCTTGAGTGGCTGGGATGAAATTATCTCAGCACTTCCCAGAGGATCTGGGGTGGTTGTACCCCCTCCTGTTCCTTCCTGAATCATTGTGTCTGGAGGAAGGATGCTGCAAGCAGAGGTAGAGCAGACATTTAGAGGTGCCTGGAGCATGCTGAGCCTTTTCTTCATGGGTGCTTGTCAGGAGAAATTGCTGCAGCTGACTGGAAGATTTCTTGCCTCCTTCTGTTAGATCTGTGTGTAACCAGTGACAGACTTGGTATGCTGGGTTTAGGGGTACCTGGGATGCAGTGGGAGTCGTTTTGGCATGTTCAGAGCTCACGTCCATCATCCCAGGTCAGGAGTATTTGCAGGCTTGGTTGCACCACTGCCAGTATTTGTCAGGAGCTGAAATCGTGGGATCAGTGGCAATGGTGGCCAAGTTTCCAATCTGGTTGATGCTGTGGAAAGCTGCCAGGACTGAGTCCTCATCCAAGACCTCTGGGAATGTGCCTGAGGACTGGCTCATCCCTGCTTCACACCACCCACGGGCCACCCTGTGCTCTTGACATTCCCCTCCAGGGCAGCCAACTCCAGCAGGACACTCTGCACAGTGGTAGGAACTGAAACTTGGGGTCTCCCTGCCCACCTAGGGGCATCCCCCTGTAAAGCTGGCACAAGGAGTGCTGCCAGCTTCCCAGGGCCATCGTGGCAACTTGAAAAGTGTTTTTGAAGGATGCCAGACAGATGCTCGGAGTGGCCCTGTGGTCCTCTGTCCTAAGCATGAGATTTTGGGTTTTTTTAATCTCTTAAAACAATAGTCTGCACTGTGTGGAGCAGCCTGGACAGAAAGAGTATGGAAGAAGACATATCCAAAAGCCAAACCTCCACAGTTGCTTTGGACATCATGAATTACCAGTAGATGCATGACTAGCAGGAGAGAGGATGGGGAGAGCAGAGGTCCATTAGCGATTCGCTACCTCCAGCATATGGCTAATTAAAATTTCTAATTAAGGCACTGTGGGGGTGAAGAAAGGAAGCTCTTGGCCGAAAGTCCCCCTCCTTTTTCTGCATTTCCTTCGATAGCTTTATAAATTTCCCCCCTAAATTAACTAATTAATATCACCTAATCAGTTAATAGAATTAGCTAATTAGATTGCTTAATGGAATTTCTGAAGAGCAGATTTAGAAGCTCTTAAGGAGACTTTAATCACTTTTTATCTGGGAAGCAGGGCAGCAGTCTCTGCATTTGTTCAGTAACTTAGAGCAACTGCTGTTACCAGCAGAACATTTCTGAAAATCACTAATTGGGTTTCATCCTGCTCCAGAGTCGTGGCTACAGTCACCCAGGCCTGAAAGGTCACCAGGATGAGCCTTGCAGACTTGCCTCTCCAAGTTACCATTGCCTGCACCTGATCACATCAAAACCCCACCATTCTCAGGCACCCGGTACCAGCAGAGCCTGTGGTGGGGTAGAGCACTGTGAAGGTACCCATGCTCCCTGCAGAACATGCAGGGGTTTGTTAGCCCCTGGCATCTCCAAGGCTGCTTTGCTGACGGTGTCCTTAAGTGGTGGTGAGTGATGGCAAATCACTCCTTCAGCCACTGCAGCGGTTATGTTGGCAGAGGTCAAAGTTTTCTCCCAGTCCCTGCCACAGCAGGATGCAAACACACACAGAGAAACACACAGATGCAGAGAGACACACAGACACACAGAAACACACACAGATACAGACACACACAAACACACACAGACACACGTGCTACACACACACCCCCTCAAACACACAACACACACACAGAGCCACAGAAACACACAGAGGCAGACACACGCAGACTGCAGTGGGGGAGAAATCTACGTGATGAGAAGAACACAGTGCTGGGTGAACTTGTTGAACCTCATGACTGCAAGTGCAAGGTCCTACACCTGGGTCAGGGCAATACCCAGTATCAATGCAGGCTGGGGGATGATGGGATTGAGAGAAGCCCTGCAGAGAACTGGGTGGTACTGGTGTATGAAAAGCTGGATGTGAGTTGGCAGAGTGCTTGCAGCCCAGAAGGCCAGTTGCATCCTGGGCTGCATCAAGAGAAATGTGGCCAGCAGGTCGAGGGAGGTGATTCTGCTGTTCTATTCCACTCTGGTAAGACTCCACCTGGAGGAACTCTGTGTCCATCTCTGGAGTCCTCAGCACAAGACATGAACCTGTTGGAGCAGGTCCAGAGGAGGCCACAAGAATGATTAGTGGGATGCACCAGTCCTCCTAGGAAGAAAAGCTGAAAGACTTGGGGTTGTTCAGCCTGGAGAAGAGAAGGCTCTGAGGAGACCTTATTGTGGCCTTTCAGTATTTAAAGGGGGTCTATGAGAAAGATGGGGATAATCGATTTATCAGGGCCTGTTGTGACAGGACAAGAAGAATGGTTTTAAACTAAAAGAGGGGAGATTTAGACTAGATATGAGAAAAAAAAAATTGTGTGCTCTGGGGTAAAACACTGGCCCAGGTTGCCCAGAGAGGTGATAGATGCCCCATCACTGCAAACATTCAAGGTCAGGTTGGATGGGGCTCTAAGCAACCTGTTTTAGTTGCAGATCACAGAATCACAGAATATTCATGGTTGGAAAGGACCTCCGAGATAAGTGAATCCAACCATACCCATAACAAAAAAACACTTAAATGTTGTCCCTGCTCACTGCAGGGGGGTTGGACTGGATGGCCTTTAAAGGTGTCTTCCAAACCAAAACATTCCGTGACTCTATGAGCTTGTCCCTCACTGCACCTTTTGTGGATATGCATGGTTTGCAACCATCATCAAAGATAAGGGTCTTCAAGGAGCACAGGGCAGTTCTAGCCAATAGCTGTTTAAGGCTGGCCAATAAATTGGGGTGAGAACAAGACTGGGTTTGCAAGTGTCCAGCTACAGGTACGTTGGTCTTGCTGGGATATCCAGAGCTAGTGTGGCTTTGGGCACCATCCCTCATTGCCTTACAACAGTGCAAAGTGGGAGTGAAGACTGGAGGGCTTGTTCCTGCTCTTTGGAGACACCATGTGACAAAGGGAGATCTTTGTGATCAAAGATAAGCCCAGTTCAACGGGCTCCACCCCAAGCCCAACATGAGGAACTCAGGGTAAAGAGGCTGATCTAGGAGATCTCACTATGTTCATGCACCCACACTAAGGGACGCATCCTGAGTGACCTGCACTGCTCCTTGGGCTTGCTGGAGTTTGACTAATGTCCCCCAGCCTGACATCTGGCTATGTGCAGCAGAGGGAAGGGAGGCAGGGATCTGGTGTCCACACAGCATTGCTAATGTGGCTGTGAAGCAATTTCCAAACTGTGTGCAGCTTCCAGCCCCATGTTAATGGGCTTGTTATCAGAGAGGCTGTCAACAGCCACAGCTGAACGTGGGATATGCGCTCTCGCTTGGGTTCAGGATCCTGACATCTGTCTCAGGCAGAAGTTCAACCTAGCCACCTGGGAGTCAGTCATTCAACTGCACCCCCCCAGGCAAACCACATCCACCCTGCAGCAAAAATCAGATTGACTGAGCCTGAACTGCAAACTCTGAAGGTGGTTTAATGCATCCCTGGTCAATGACTGTGCTGTTCCTAGCAGGTGCTGTTAAGTTGGTTATGGTTGTTTAATTAAACAATTATGCTGATAGACTTCATATAACATGCTCTAGGAACCCCTAAGAGGCCACCATTTTTCAATGGTTATGAAGGTGAGCTCCTTCTCCAAAGACATCTCTGTAGTATTTTAGCCAATAGGTAGCATGACTGCCCAGCTGCAGCTCTCATGGGTGGCAAGGTGTAGGTGACAGGTATGACAGGGTCCTGTGCAAATACAGCTGCAGAATTATGGTGGGCTCCTGGAGAGAGATCAGCCTCTGCATGAGGGAAAAACAGAATGACATTGGATCACGATAGGAGGAAAACTTGAGACTTTCCAAACTTGTTTTCCTCCTGTACTGGAATGAAAACAAGATTTTTGAAACATTTCCCTGTGACACGTGGTGTTTTGTTGAGCTGCAAATGCTCAAGTCTCTGCCCTGCCTGAAGGTTCAGAGGACAGTTTTATCTCCTACTGCTGCAAAACAGGATTCAAGCAACAAGACTGGCAAGTCTGAAGGTCTCAGGGTGGTGAGGGGTAGCTCAGGTAGGTCAGCAGCAAGGATGGAGCCTTGCCAGAGCTTGGTTCAGGTTTCTGCTGTGAATCATTATGAGGAAGAGCATGTCTGTATGTTCTGGCAGTGCAGGACCAGTGTGTATTGCCTCCCAGTCGAGTGGCTAACACAGTCACCTGAGTCTTTCTCCTTTGACCCTCCAGCACCAACAAAATTATTCCTGTTAGGTTCCCATCAAAACCAAGCCTTCTGAAAGAGCAAACTGTGCTGGGACTCAAGTCAGATATACAACACCAGGTTATTTTCATAAAGAAATCTAGGCAGTTATCCAGGGAATTTACACCCTGTTGGGGTGCCTCAACTTTGAGCATCTAGTTGCTCATAGGTTTCCCTTGATAACGCTGAGGATAAAACATTATTTGAGATTCTGCAGTCCCCAAGAGCTGGGGTTTTGAGGGACAACCCAAGAGGAGAGTAATGAATCAACCATCTCCAACTAACCAGCTGCAGTGTTGAAAAATAGCAGATGTTGCTCAAAGCAATGCAGCTTACTCTATTGCCAGTCTATTACAGACCTGTTGGTAGTCACTAATTATGGGGTTTGGGAGCAAGGACATCAGTTCACATTATCAGGCATGAATCAGTTGCCATAAAGGTTTTGCAATGCTAATAAAAGAGTTTCTGTCTCCTCCAAGACTCCACATCCCACCAGTATCACAAGGCTCGTGGCTCAGAGAGGAGGAGCTGGAAACTTTCTTGCACTGATGTTAGCCTGAAGAGTTACAGTCATTTTCTGGTGGTAGCATTGGTTTCCCTGACATGGAAGTGGTGTGATGATTGAACAGCATTTGTCCCATTGGAAGCCTAGGATTGTGTTTCCTGATGGGCAGACAGGTTCAGGCTAGTCCCTGGGCACTTGCAGGAGGAGCAGCTCCAAGTGCAGGTGCCTTCATAATGCTACCTCTGCAGCAGCTGCCTTAACTCTTTGGAGGGCACCCTCTTCTAGGCAGAGTAGAATAGCAGGTTTAAAGGGCTGTATGGGGGCCAATCAATGCAACATCTCATCTTTGATAGTGGTACCCCACAGATGCCCAGGGAAGTGAGGAGGAATAAAGGAAATCCAAAGCAGCTCTTTCACTTTCCTATCAGCCCAGTGCTTGGCAGTAAGAGGATTAGTACCTTCCTGGTCCACAGAGTTGTGTCCATGGGTTTCTGTTTCTGATTTCTTGATGGACTTTGAGGAATGTGTCTAGTTTGTAGAATTTCTCCAGCTGTATGCAGCAGCTTGTACCCCCTGGCATATGAGTTCACAAAAACAATAGGAATATCATTCCTTCTAGCTCTCCATGGAGATGTCTTAACCCATCAGGTGGATTCCTTTTATGCTCTCTTGGCGATGGCAAAATTTATTTCACTAGGAGCACCAAAATACTGCTGGGAAATTGAACTTCAAACAGTAAAATAGGCCAAAAATGCTTAAGAACTGCTGGATTAGACCATCCCTAACAGTGACTAGATGCATGGAGAAAAGCTGAAAAACAGGGGAAAAAAAAGAAAATATTTCCATGGGACACTTCAAGGCTTTAACAATGTGTTTTATGGAGTCTTTCTGAGGCAGATTGACTTTAGCTCTAATAACTCCTGATGATTTTTAGGGGGAACTTGCCTAATTCCTTCATGAGTCTTTGTGCATTTCTATTGTCCATAACATCCTGCAGCAAGGAGCTCCACAACTCAACTGTGCATTGGTTAATGAACCACATCCTCCTGTTTGTTTAAGCCATCTGCCTGTTAGTTTTATTTGTTGATCTCTAATTCCTGTACTGGTGGAGATCATGGACACCTGGTCCTTGTTTATCTTCTTTGAGCAACCCATGAGCTTTTAGACATCACGTCCATACTCTTTCCCCAATGGCTCTCAAAGACAGACAAGTCCCAGCTAATTGGAGCATTGCACAGTGTATTATACAAAGGGTTTTCCATAACTGTGCTATATTTGTCCATTCCAGATGCTTGATATTCAGCAAAGAATTTGTGAGAGCAAACTTTGTGCAAACTTCTGAAAAACATGGTATTATGTGATCATTTTGGAGAGGTGGAGAATGATGTGAGCATAGAGGTACAGTGAACACAGTAGGAATATGGATAGAGATTTTAACTAAAATGCTAATTTCCAAATAATATCTCCTATTCATACAGGATTTCTAAGAAAAATAATTTTTCTTTTTTTTCCTATTAAAAACTCCCCAGAAACTGAATACGCCAAGCAAGGTCTGTTTTGTTCCTGCAGTCTTGCTCAGGGATTGTATTCTGACCCAGCATAAAATGGTTAATGCTGGAAAGCCAAAATATCCCTCTCCTGGACATTCATTCCTCCAATGTGTCCGTTTTCACAGGCTCTGACTCCTGCACTCCTTGAACATGTGAACATTTTCTGCTTTCTAAAACTGCAATCTTGTATTAACTTTCCCCTAGTTGGGTCACTAGTAAAGCTGTGTAAACAAATGACCTGTAGCCATAATCTTCTTCAGTTCCCCCTATTGATTTCACTCTGCTATTTGCCTGCCAAATATTAGCAAGTCTTCCTTCAGAAATGGAGAAACTTTTGAATTCTTCTTAGACAGTGAGTCAGGGGAGGCTGAAAACAGCCTCCTAGGATCGTATGATCATAGCCTAGGATTAAGGAGGAGTACTGGTTTTGGCTGGGATAGAGTTAATTCTTTTTATAGTTGCATGTGTGGTGCTATGTTATGGATTTGTGATGAAAACAGTGCTGATAACACACCAATATTTTAGTTATTGCTGAGCAGTGTTTACACAAACTCAAGGCTTTTTCTGCTCCTAATATTGCCCCACCAGCAAGTAGGCTGGGGGTGCACAAGAAGCTGGAAGGGGACACAGCTGGGACAGCTGACCACGACTGACCAAAGGGATATCCCACACCATATGATGTTCTGCTTAGCAATAAAAGCTGGGGGAAGGAGAAAGAAGAGGGGATATTCAGAGGGATGGCATTTGTCTTCCTAGGTCTCATGATGGAGTTCTGCTTTCCTGGGAATGCTTGAACACCTGCTTGTTAGTGGGAAATAGTGGATGAATTGCTTATTTTGCTTTTGCTTTCTCTATTAAACTGTCTTTATCTCAACCCACAAGTTTTCTCACTTTTACCCTTCTGATTCTCTCCCCCATCCCATGGCAGGGGGGCAAGTGAGTGGCTGTGTGGAGCTGAGCTGCTGGCTGGGGTTAAGCCATGACAGGAAGACAAACACATTGATATGGTTAAGAAAACTTCTTCAAGAAATATCAGCCATGGTAGTTGATGATATTTTAATTTTGAAAGCATATCTTTCACAGTATCAAGGGGACAACAATCAGTTGGACCAGTACAGTGCTGCATCTGGAAAGCCTTTCATGCCATGACTCCAATGAGTAGAGCTGTTATAAAGTGGCTTCCACAGAGACTAGTCTTCTTCCACCACTACTTAAGGTTTCGTGTAAGCCATTTTGCAGCAATATAGAAAGTATAGAGGTGAGGAACCTTTTATGACATTACAGATGACACAGAAATTTGCAGGCTAGCAAATAAGGAAGATATGGATTACTCATACTGAGAGATATGGATCATATACTTAACTGGTCATGGTTCAACAGGATGCTTTTAGTCCAGCTAAATTGAAGGGAATCCCTCTGGGAGTGAAGAATGCAAGGCTGTGCTTACAGAAAAGCAAGCTCTGTATTTGAAAGCAGTGTCTTGAGGAATGACTTCAGGGTCATCTGTGATAACCTCTTAAGATGAGCTCTCACTGCAATGCCATAGGGGGAAAAAAAAAAAAAAGATATAATTTTCAGATCAGTTAAAAAGGTAGGTAATGTCAGCTGGGATAGGGAAAACACAGCCTTGGGAGGAGAGGTGAGCTGAGTCCAGACATGTTGGGAGAACAACCATGAAGAGGAGTTGAGAGAGACACTCAGAGCTGGACAGTAGTATCTAGAAATCAAAGAAATTCAACCTGATACTAGACCTCATCTGCCTAAGGCTGGAGACAACAGAACATTGGGCTCTCTGGAGAGCTATGTTGGTCTGGGCTTTTAGACAAGCTGCTGAGCTCATCTTTGAGGAGATCTTATTTAAGAGTGGAGCTGGAAGTGGCCTCTGGACCAGTGAGGCTCTGTTTGTGATCCCTCATTTTCCCCAGTTCTTTTCATGTTTGGAAGCTGTTGCTGATCCACAGTAAGATAAACCTGATGATCTTCAGGCCATCCTGAAGAGTGCCAAGAAGGACTCTTGTGCAGGAGTCTTTGTCTTTCATAAAAAGAAACCAGTCGACAACTTGTTGGCTTGTGATTCAGGAGGCCACTTAGATGAGCCAGTGCTTCCTTGCACCAGAGATTCCTGCTGCCCATGTGTGGGTGCAGAGATCTGCATACTCACGTGCACATAAGTGTGCAGCTATGTGTCCCCAGGACGCTCAGCCCCACAGGTGATGTCCAGGGCAGCACCATGACTTCTCCATTCACTCAACCAGAGGGATTTTTTTTTCCCCTCCTATTCATTTGCCCTTTGAATTCTTTGAAGCACACAATTTATACAAGAGGGGGTTGGTTGGCTTTTGCTTCCCCTGCAAAACAAAAGGAGAGACAGAGGGAGGGACGATTGTGTATATAAAGAAAAAGCTCCAGAAGAAGAACCTTACAGCTGACAGCTCAGACAAGGTCTCCCCTGGGGAAGGGAACGCATTATATTAACCGTGATACGCTAAGGAGCCTTGTGCATACATCACTTTCCAAAATGTTTTTAAAAGTTCATTAACTTCCAGTGGAAAGTTGTGGCTGCATCAGTTGCCTTCGAGCCATTTTCGCCGACTCTTGGCCCTGGCTGGGGAATACTTTGTTGATTTAGACGGGTCTATTAGAAAGTGTAAGTCCGCTGGGATATATAAAAGGCAAAGCTTCGCTCTCCTGAACATTTCCTTAGTGCAGCACTTTAAAAACTGCACGGGAAGCAGGCTTTGAATGCCTTGCTGCTTTTTAACTGCTGGACTTTCAGCTTGAATGTTTCAACTTGGTTAGTAACCTGTAAATGACACCAATAAAAAGGAGTCTGAATGGGGGGGGGGGGGAGGGAGGAGAAAAAGAAGAAGATGAGATCCATCACAGCATTTCTACTGCTTCTGGGAATTTGTTTCTAGCCAGTAATAAAAACACCTGGCACCCAGTGAGGACCATGTGCTGGAAAATTGGATGTGACCCTCTTACCCAAGGGAAAAGTATTTTTTATTTTTCTGGGGGAAGGATTATGTCTATAATACCAGAGCAGGGAGAATAGTGGGGTGAAATACTTTCAGGGTTGTCTCCAGTGGTTTTAGGAGGTGTTCTCCCAAACCAGTGCTCCCAGAGCTCCTGGTGATGATGAAGCATCTCCTCCTCCCACTGCCTCACAAGGCTGGGACATGTGCTCTTCCACAGAGGACAAGGGGATGTATCTGCAGCGCTGGGTGTTTGAGAATCACTGTTCTGAGCCCTGAGCTCTGCTCCTGCCACCATCCTGAGAGCTTTTGCTAATAGTGTTCCTGGGGCTGATGGAGAGGAACTGGAGAAAGTCCTGGTCAATCGGGCAAGGCCTGTCCTAAACACATGCCCTTGTGAAACAGTTAATTAGTGTTGGCTGCAGCTTTTGAGAAGATAAAAATAGAACCCTGTCCCTCTCTCCTCCAACAAATAATTTTCTAATTTTGTTCCTATTTTTTTCATGACCCCAACCACAAAAATTTCCTCAGATACTGTGTTTTTCCTTCCTTTCAATTATCTTTTCCTCCAATCTGACCATTGTGATATTAGAAAAAGAAGAGGATTAAAATGAAGAAAGAGGTAGTCAAGCTGTGGTAACCAACTGAAAGAGAGAACAACACAAACTGCTAAATGTATTTAATGTATTTATTTTTTTCTTTTCTTTTTTATTTTCTTTTTCTTCCCAATCAGACCAAATATTGCTTGGTGGCCAAAGAAAAACTGCTGTATTTTTCTGTCTCTGGCATTCGTTGTATGCCATTAAGCCTTATACATATTTATTTAAAATATTAATGCAGATGACTGAGCGCTGCCTGGCTTGATAAAGCGCCTTCATCAGACACTTTGTGCACATTGTCTTCTGTTGCTCTCCAAGTCTCATTCGGGGGCCTTGTTGGAAGGAAAAATATATTGGAGACTAAAGGTTTGCTTCCTACCCTATAGGAATTTTTTAATTACCATTTTGACAGAGAACAAGTTTAACTGGCTCTTCAGCCACAGACTATAAGGTCATTGCTATCACAGACCATAAAGAAGATACAAAAAAATGAGGTAATAAAGTATATGGGCTGTGTATGTCTGGTAATTTAGCATTATTCTTGTAACCCTGTGAGTCACCTGTGACTAATTTAAAAATGCTGATGCACTTAGATGAAAGCCACAGTAAACCACCTAAATCAGAGTCTGAGAGCAGTAAACACTGGGGGTGGGGAGGAGGACAGAGATGAGGAGTGGATCTAAGCTTTTATCTGAAAAGATGCAATCAAGATGTGTCTTCAGCTAGTGGTTTGCAGATCCTGAGAAGCTGCCTGCTTTGCACAAGTATCCCAGTGTGGTGTTCACCCACTGTATGTCTGCATGGTGCCTGAGTGCTGTCCCAGCAGCACAGAAGCTGAACCAGGTTAAGTTCAGAGGTTTTTGGGTAGGCACTGGCCATCAAGGATGACAACAATCCTGGCAGGTGCAAGTCCTTGGCTCTTGCTGAAGGGGTGGTGGGGGTGACTGGATACCTGATCGCAGGGCAGCATCCCTTCAGCAGCTTGCAAAACTGTTTTACCCCAAATGAAGGGAAGGATGGAGACATGACCTGCTGCTTCTACTGCCTGCTTCGAATTTGGAGTATTGCTCTTTCTGTTTCTCTTTTCCCTCTGTCCCTTGCCAGCAGCAGTTTGTTGCTTTTCAGCAGTTGGCATCATGGGGCTGGAGGTGGAGGAATCTTTTCTTGTGGGTAGACAATATTTTCTAGCAGGTTCCCAAAGCAGGCAGGAGTCAGCGTTGGGGTGCACAGCTGGGCAAGGGTACTGGCTGCAAAGGTGCCTATGTGTCCTCTGCCCCTTCTCAGTGGAGACTGAGTTTTCAGCCAGGTTACAGAGTCATTTTGTCCTGGTAAAATCAATATAAATCAGCTCAGCCCCCCCCAGTTCATGTTTGTCCCCGTCCCCCCCAGCTGTGCGTTCCCATTCATCGCCTGCCAGGAACTGATGCACAGCTCACCCTGGGGTGAGTGGGTTCAGGGAAATGAACCAGCAGGAGATTATCTGCTTGTTTGGAATGTTTTCTGCTGGCTCAGCTGCTCATGGAGGGAGAGCAGGTACTTCTAGGGAGAGGATGGGGAGGCCCAGGCAGGACAAGGGTGGAGGGTGGTATCCCTGGCAATGTCCAACATCTGGAGAGACCTCTTTCTTCCTCATGTGGGGATGCAGTAAGACCTCTCCTATGCTGGTCTTGAGCATTTTCTTTCCACGTGAAGCAGGCACCAAAGGCCATCTGTAGCTGCAATACTTCAATTATTTTCTACCTGCAAAGCAAAAATTTCCAGAGTATCTATAATCCAAACATTACCCCTTATACCATCATTTTGGGTTGTGAATTAGTACTGGCTCTGAGGAACTCAGTTCTGGAGCTCTCTTTGTGAGGGAATGAGGTGAATTTCTGCTGTAGAAAGCAGGCCAGGAAAGGAGAGCTGATACATAATCACGGGGGCTGGGGACACTTGAAGGAAACAGCACCGGTCAATAGATATTGATCCCCCTCTTCAGTGTGCTCAGCCTCCACAGCCTGGAGAAGAAAAGCCTTTTGTTCTTCATGGGAAGGTGCAGGAGGAGGGTTGTGTTCAGTGGTCCCAGGAGCAGATGGGCCACAGATTTTTTGTGTGCACTCTACAGCACAGTGAAGGCTGGTCCGTGATCGTGGGGGGAAGGGATGGTCCCCCAGTGCACAGCCCCAAACCTGTGTTTTCTGTTGAAGTCTCATCAGATTAACTCAATGTATCATTATCCAGGCCTCCTGTAGGATTGCACAAGCTCACGGGGTACATGCCTCTTGTATTTGGAAGCCAAGGCATTCTGGATGGTGATAATGGGGAAGGTCTGCAATGATCTTTTCCCTACCAGTGAATCTGCTTCAGACTCCAGAGTGGTTCTGCAGTGGTCCCAGTGCAGGACCGATGACTTTGGGGGTTTTCTGCAAAAGAAAGAGGCAAGAAGAGAGAGGCATGATGGACTGAAAGGTAACATAGATGCAGAGTCCCTCAGAAAAGGTATTAGAGGATGAGCCATCAGGGCTACCCAAAAGACCCCTTAGGGCAGGAAGGCTTGGAGTGGACCTCTGTTAAGAGTCCATGTTAGTTGTCCTGCTCTCAGGAGACAAAGTGATCACTTGAGCAAAACATCCTCCCTTATTCACTCTTTCCTTGACGCAGCCATCAGACACATCATGCCATCTCCGAACTGGGAATCTGGAAATGCTGGTTTCCCTCCCGTCTCTGACCTGGCCTGTGGTGTGATTTTAGTTGAGTCACTCCACTTCTACCTGCTTCCCTCTCCCCATGGTACTTTGTCTTGTCAGCTGAGCCTGCAAGCTCTTTGCTGGCTAGTGCTGCCTCTTGTGTGTTTGCAGATGTAGCACAAGGAGACACCAAAGCCCACCATCAACTCTAGCCCTTACTGTGAAGCAGATAATGAGTATTTGTTTCAGGCAGTCTTTACAAGAAAGGCCTTTGTACCAAACACCCAAATTTCTTAGTTCCCTGGAAATTATTTTTCTGCGCCTAAAAAAGTTATACTCAGCTTTGCTATGACAGCATGAAAAAGGTGGCTTAGAGCAAGCCTACCTGAGTGTCTTCACAGAATAATGAAGTCTGACATAAGGCGACAGGTCTCAGGGAAAGATTTCAACATCTTTGACATAAATGATAACATTTTCAGCTAAAACTGCAACATTTACAAACAGTAATTGGAAAGGGTGGGGAAGAAAAAGAACAAGTTGTTTGCTTAGATTTGGTGAAAAATAGGAGAATGTCATTGAAAGTTATGCTTTTGAGCCAAAAGTTATGTTTTGACAGAATCCCATATTTCATTAAGAAATATCTCTTAGTTGCAAGAGATCAGTTGACCAGCTCTGTTCCTCCCTGAATCTCAACAAGATACTTAGCACTGTGCAAAAGCAGAGAGAGACAGACTGAGCCTGTTCCAAGAAGCTTCCTACCATGCAGACTAACTCTTATCTCTGGCTTTTGATTTCTTTGCTTTATAACGTATATTTTGAGAAATGGAGGCAAAGCCTAGGAGCAAAATTGCCCAGTGTGTGACTTTCTGACATATAATCAATTGTCTGCTCACTGACTACAGACTAGCTGTGTTAATATGCCCATGAAGTCCTTCAATTTATCAGGCACGGCAGCAGCATCTCTGAACCTAAAGCTGGCTGGCAGTAATAGAGGGGAGCAAAGCAACAGAATACAGCTCCTTCTTCCCCAGAGTAACTTATCATTCAGTCTATATTCATAGATTAGCCTGTGCTGGGCTTTTCAACCTCTGGTTAGTTTGCAAACTATGCACTTTTTTAAACTTAGGATGTGTGAAAACCAGGGTTTGGGTAGGGAAAAAGTTAAGCAGTGTATAGTAATGTGGTGTTGCTAGATAATATATTTTTTGGTGGAAATTTTGGAAAGAAAACCTGCCTGAACTTTATGGGTCATATCTTTTCCTTTTTGGTGGATTGATGATTGCCTGAATCATCCAAAAGCATTAAATTGTGTTGTCCTGTAGGTAGCTGTGATGCCAGGCATCGCACAGTTTTAAAGAAAGACCGTGCGGGAAACCTTTTCTATATGATTAAACCACATCTGAGTTGCTATCATAGATCTGTCAGGAAAAAACTTCCTAAGGCGTAAATGGGGACCTGATTAAGTATTGAAGTTCTAAAATATTTGCCTTTGGGATGCTCGACACCCATACAGGAAACTGGCAAGGAGCTGAGATAAGATGGCTCATCAGGCTGAAGCAACGCATGGCCGTGGCAAGAGGATAGTAGCAGCTGAGGTGGCCTAAGACACAAACTTACTCCAGTTTCTTCTCATCTTTCTTTCAAACTCACAGAGGATCACTGGGGAAAGACAAATTTGCCCTTTGCAAACAGCCAAGGTTCCCCCCTGTTCTGCCCTTTAGCAATGGCAATCGGAGCATTCCTCTGCCGAGACTTTTATTCTTTGTTCCTTTGTTTTTTCCCCCTGCTCCTTCTTTATTTGTGTGCTTCAAGGAGTTTAGCTGGAGAGGGATTTTCACCAAAGGAGGTGAGCTGAGCACTCCTCATCTGTGCAAACTTTCCTGGGCGACAGCCCCAAGTGCAGCTGGAGCTTGGACTAGATTAAAGAAAAATATTATGGGGATTTTTAATTTCCCTGTGTGGAGCTGGGAGATGAAGAGCCACCAAGAGAGAAGTTTGCCAGGGGCAGTGAGGAGATGAGAATGTCAAGCCCAGTGAGAAACTACTGAGAAGTACTGGAGCAGCATTTTTATTTGAAAGGAGTTCTCATCTCCAGCACTTGCTGCTCCGGGCTCTTGAGCTGGAGTACAAAATGAGATCCCCAGGGTCCTACCAACAGGACAACATCTAAAGAACCCCACTCAATTACAATCATACGGCTTTTGTCACTCCAAATCTCTCCACGCTCTCTGCGTGAAGGGAATGAAACATGAGGATGGGGGTTCTGCTGCCAGCTGCTCTGCTCAGGCTGCAAGGTGAGGAGGAATGTTTCTTGGAGTGATGCTGGGTGTTTCTTGAAGCTGCTGCAAATATGACCCTCTTCCTGCTCAGTTTGCTGTGTTAACCATCATCCTTCCTTGGCTTCAACCAGACAGTACACCAGGTTTTATCTCCTAAGTCATGAGTTTGTAGCACTTGGCTTTTCATGACTCCTAGTGTTGATAGGAAATAATTTTCAAAAGCACTGACATAACTCAGATCTCAAATGCCATCTCCCAGAAGGACTTAGGCTCCTACATTTCAGGTAGAATTCAAAGAGAATTAGTTCAATCAGGGCCATGCACAGAAAGGCTAGCCACCCCCTCAGTCCATGCCTGAAGGCATTCTCATGGCTCCTCTAGACCCTCACAGTGAACGACCCAACAGGAATCAGACAGTGCAAGTAGTTCCAGCATCTGTGGTTTAAGATTTAGGAAAGGAAGAAAGTCCATGCCATATACTCCCATTATCTTTTTCTGCACTAAAAGCATCTTCTTGCCTAAGGTACTGGAGATTTGCTTCCTAGCATACATCTCAGAAGCACCCTCAGTTAACCAAGCTCAAAGTAGAACAGAAGAAAAACGCCAGACAGTTTTGACATGACTTTTCAACTCATCACTTCTTCTAATCATTCAGTGAAAAAAACCAATCAGTTTTCAAAACTTAAAAAATGTGTATTTTTAGTGTCCGCTGTATATCTATGAACATATGTGTTTACTGATTTCAACCAAATTTGGTAGGAGGAGAGGTGTCCTGAATGTTCTGAGGAAAAAGAAGGCTGAACTAAGGAGCTCACAGGAGTGAGATTCCTAATACATGCCCCAAAGTGGGAACAAGGCTTGTCTTTTTCAAATAACCATCTTTCAAGCTTACCTCCCTCTCCTACACCAAAATCCTGGGACACAGATGCAAAGGAAGCCAGGTTTCCTTCATTTCTGTTTCCTACCAAACATTCAGGGAGTGTCTGCCTAACACTTGGGATTTTAGAGACTGAAAACCAGCTGAAGGCTCAAACCCCTGTTGCACATCAAAATGCCAGAGTGTTTTGGTGCTGCTCAGGCTTTCTCATTGCACTGGTTAACTTGAATTAGCTTGTTCAAAAATGATGCCTTTTATCTGGTTGTCACATGCATGTGTAATGTGAACAACAGCAAGAAGAATAGCAGAAGAAGAAAGGCCTTTGATGGGGATTTATGAAGGTCACGTGTCTTAATTTTGCAGAGGTGGAAGTGTGCATTCAGAGAACCCATGGGAAAGTGTGCTCGGCAGGCACTTTTAAGTGCAGAGACCTGGAGGAGACAGAGCAACCAAGGGGAGAAAAGGCAGTTCCTGGGGGAAGACAAGAAGGAGCCAGATGCACCTTCACTGAGTGGTGTCTCCACTTCAGGACCAGTGGATCTTTAGGATTTCTCCCTAAAGCAGCAAATATGTTGAGAGTTGGAAGAGTGTGCACAAGTCTGTGGTTAATTGTCAGGTTGCTTAAGATTTGGTGTCACAGGTACCTTAAGGACTCATTTCAGATGTTCCACCACTGGCTGGTTATTGAGTGTTTAGTCGACACAAAGCTTTTGGACAACTGACAAGGGCTTTTGGAAGATGTGAGACCATCTCTGTTGGCACTGTGCAGTTCCTAGTTGGCAGAGTGACCCCAGCCAGTGCAGACATGTTGTATCCATTACACCCACCAGGAGAGATTTCAAACAAACAAGATCAGCACTTCCCTGCAAAACCCAGCCTGTGGGGTCTGTTTAGTGGAGATGGTGCAACTGTAAGAACCACAGCAGATGACTACAGGGAGAAGTAACCCTTAGACCCCACTGATAAATAGATCTGGTGTCTTCCTTGAGATGTTGGGATTGTAGGTGGGACCGGCCAACGCTTCTCCAATGCCTGGAAACAGGGTCACCAAAGTGCACCTTAGGATTTATAGACAGGGAGGGGCAGAGGGTGCAGGATGAAGAAGGGAGACATTCAGTGAAGAGTATGTCCAGGTTGTCTATTCCTGCAGTGGAGAAGAGGCCACAGCTGAAGACACCGTGGGTCCCTTTTGCTATCTTGGTTCTGGCAGCACAGTTTTGCTGTGCTGGCTGCCGTTTTCCCTTGAGAAAGCTCCAGCCCCAGCACGCAGGAGGAGGAGAGTACACCACCAAGGGGGACACTGAATTGGTTAAGATAGTGACTTGCAAATGGCTCTGCCTGATGCTTTGAGACGCCAATGATCTGATCTCTGCCCGTAACATGTAGCTGCATATGTCAGACTCCTTCAGCTCGTAGCAGGTAGATACTTGCTGGCTTCAGAAGCTCCCTTGTACCAGCTATGTACAAGGAGGTCCATTCCTCTCCTTCCCCGGGCCCTGCTGCTCTCTTGCCCCCTTGCTGAGGTCACAGAGACATTTTCTCCAGGTCAGTCTGCCTCTGGACCCTCACTAGGTCTGCAAAATCTCCTTCCATCACAGGAGGAAAGTGTTGCTGATGAATGACAGAAAAGGCATGTGAAAGACCATGGGGCAGACACCAGTTAAAAGAGTGATTTTTGTGACTCTGTTCTTGGATGCTTGCCTTTCCATCTCCATATCTTGTTCCCCTTAACTCCACAGAAAATTGTGCTCCTCCACAACACTGCAGGATGCTCAAAACAAAACTATGATTTTCTTATTCTCCCCCAATCAAAGGACTGTGGTGCACACATATCCTTCCAGCAAAGAGAGCCCTATTGAAGGCTGCTTGGCTCCAACCTTGAAGCAATTTAGCAATCTGCCATCTTAAACTGTCTAATGACAACCCTTCAAGCAATTGGAAAATTGTGGCCTTCAGTAAACTCTCCAGCTGAGTGAGAGCCAGTTTTTCTCTCCTCTACTCTCTCAGCAGGGTTTGGCATGCGCAGTGAAAGTCAGGCTGCTCTCTGTGTGCTTGGCATGGCCTTAATACAAAGGTGGGATGCAAAGGGTGGGTTGAACAGTGTCCAAGGCTGTCTTTACTATTCAATAAAATGGGCCAGGGCTTGCTCCCTGGCATGGGCAGCATCTGGCAGAGCTCACATGCCCGTGCATAACCCTCCTCCTCTTCAGGACAAGGTGGCTGCATCCAAACCACCTACTGAGGATGCATCCTTGGCTCAAGCATCAGCCTGAACTTGGGCTTGTGGCAAGAGCTCAATGGCCAGAGCTTGGCTAAGGACTGTGTTCCCAGCAGGCTGGCCTGGCTGATCTCGGACATACTGGAGACATGCCTCAGTTTACCAAGTTTGACAATGCTTGGGTAACCCCACGCTGGCTATCAAGTTTGTATCCTTGGCTCCTTGTTGTCTTGCTGGAGGAGTGGGTAAAGCAGAATGTGTTGGGTTAACACCTACTAAAATCTGTGCAGCATGTTTAGAGGCTCCAACAGTGATGCTGGGGAGATGCAAATGCATAGGATGGATCTATCCACCCTCATCATTGCTTTGTCATCAAACTGAGTAGAAATGGAAGAAAAATATCCAAGGTGATTCCCCACTTAATGATACAGGTGGTGAAATGAGGCCTAGAGTGAGCCAGCAACTCCTGGAAATGCTGGAGGAGAGTGACCATAAGGAGCTGTGTTGTTATGTTTTGCTAAGAGCTGGATACTGGCTGAGGAGAAACAGGGCAGGCAAGGCTGAGGTTATCTCATCTCTAATGAAGCTGTCAGGGAAGCAGCAATCAGACTTACACTCACTTCCCAAAAGTAGGCTAAATCTGGCTGAAGAGATTACATTTTTTGACACATTCAAACCTGCCTGAGAATCTGACAGCATTCTCGCCTGGGGAAAGAAAATTGGTTAAAAAATGGTATATTACATGTAAGACCAGGGTAGCATGGAGGTTATGGGAAGAGAGGCAGTTGGAAACGTGAGGATTCACCCCACAACCACAAGGAAGGTGACTGCTCTGGCTCAGCTCACACACTTCACTCTGCCTCATTGTTTGCTTGGGCATATTCCAAAGAACCCCCTTCCTGCACCACCTTGGTCATGTGGAAATTCATCCTCACCATGGGCACTGGAAGCAAATTTCCAGGGCCCCATGAGTGTCCTGTCCTTCCCACAGCTGGCTGGGGTTAGCATTGGAGAAGGAGGAGCTGGAAGGGTGGGAAGTCTCATACCCTGACAGGAGACTGGGATGCAAAGCTAAAATAAGAGTGGATGGGTGGTGTGAGCAGGGTGCAGTATGTCTGTGCTGGCAGCTGGAGTGGTTGGAAACAGTGGTGATAAACTCAGCAATGCTCCATGCAAGGAGAGAGGAGAGGGAAGAGCATCTCAGGGATGTTGATAAACAATGGCTTGGCACGTTTACAGAATCCAGCCAAGGTACTTTAGCCAAAGCACTCAACTGGTGTATATCAGGACTGGTTTCTTGTTCATGGAGCAAGTCAGGACAGAGGAAACTCACAGAGCTATGTTCACCTCTAGTTCTCCAGCTGCAACTCATCCCTGGGACAAACTGTAGGAGATTTGTCCTACGAAAGCACATGGGGCAGCCCCCTCTGTATCTCTGGGCTGTGATGGGAAGGGGTATGGGAGACAAAGTCAGTGTGTGGGGTTGTCTGCCAAGCAGTCATGCTGCCAATAGGATGTCGTGACAGAGGATGTCTATGGCACCAGCCACACCAGGGCAGATGTGCTCAGCCAGCTGGGGGACCCTGTTGGGGGACCACAGCATTGATTGCTGCCACTGCAGCCCCTCTCTGCATGGGGCATGGCAGCCAGAGTCAAAGTCTGAACCCAAGGAGGGTTTTGGCTCCAGCTCTGCCCACTGTGGCTTGGACTCCACAAGGCAAACTGATGAATTCCCAACCTGATGCTGGAGCCAAATAATCCTGCAATTTGGGCAGCAATTTCATTGCATAGCCTGACTCAAGTATTATCACCCCAGCCAGCTCCAGGGATGATCAGAAACTGGAGCTGGGACAAGGCCAGAGAGATCAGAGTTGGGCTGAATGCGCATCTCTGCAACACTTGGAGCTCTGGTTTTTATCTGTATTTCTTTACAGCTTATCATGTTTGCACTAGGGCTCCGCAGATAACAATCTATTAACAGTAAAGTGAATTAGATCACTGCCTGGTTATTTCACTCAGCTGAGGCCAAACTACTCTTGTCCATTCAGGAAATTTGTGTTACTTTATTCTCTCTGTGCACGAAAGCATGTCACTCTAATTACCTCCCGTCACATTCAGCCCGAGCAACTCCGAAACATTTGCGAGGCAGGAGGAGAGCTATAACCTCATTAGAGCATGTTATCGTAAGAGATCAGGCACTGGCAGGGGTTTGTTGTGATGAGCCGTTCACAGATGTTTTCTTTTGAAACTACAAAAGGGGGAGAGGGCTCTGAAGGTGGTGATGGGGAGCCTTGAAATAACGCCCTCCGCTAGCAACGGCCATAAGCAGGTGCAGAGGGTCTTGTCCTGCTCTTTGCTTGGTCTGCAAGGGGCCAGAGTGAGGAAGCCTGGAGTGGGCTGTGGGGATGCAGCATGTAAGATAACACTCTAAAATGGTCCATTCCTCACCAAATCTCAGCACCAGGAGAATGCATTTCAAATGTGCAAGTGAAAGTGTGCCAAAGCAAACAGACCTTTTGGCCAGCAGATAAGCTGCCAGTGCAGGGTGAGTGGAGTGCACTGGTGAGTGCACTCCATCTAACCAGTGCTTTAAACTCATAAAGCAGGTGAGATGGGTTTGGTGTGTGATGGAGTCTGGCTTTCCTGAACCCTCTGAGGTCTCTAATCCAGCATTGTCTAACAATTTTTTTTTTTTCCCTGTATCAAGAATATTTCTGACAGAAACAGAAAGTTTTTCTTCTCCTCTAACCACAGCAAAGTAAAATGTTAAACAAGCAAGCCTGTTCTTGAAAGTGGACAGGACAGGTGACCCCAAACTGACCAACAAAGGATTCCATCCCATATATGGCATATTCAACATAAAGCTGAGGGATCACAAGTGTGAAGCTTCTTCAATGGCCAGTGTCTGAGGAGGACTCTGTCCATTCTACTTTCAATCCCAATCCATGTGTTCCTGAATCCAGTTCCTGAAACCAGTTCCCCTCTGCTGCTGAGTCCAGTTTGGGACTCCCCCAGTGCCTGCCCACAGCAACAGTGTGGATGATGATGTAATTGCCATTGGGGGGGTTAGGTTCAATATTGGTTTTTTTA
>JANHGN010010364.1:90998-104812 GCA_024605025.1 Megaceryle maxima | reverse complement strand
CATAGTTTTACAAAAAAAAAAAAAAAAAAAAAAAAAGAAAAAAAAAAGAGAGAGAGATTTACTTCTCTCCTTTTAAGATAACTTCATTAAGAAAATTATTTGTGAGCAGGTCATTATTAACTGACCTGATGAATGCACAAATTTTTTTTAGCAAGATAAATTACATAGAAAGAAGGACTTCAGAAGTTTATAAATAAAATTTCAATTCCCACAAGAAAATGTTTCTTTTGATTTTAGCAAAGAACTCTTACCCCTCTTCCTCCTATCCAATCCAATTAATTCTGTATTTTGCAATGAATCATCATTTCCTTTCTTTTACTGGAGTTTTCAGAATATTTGCAGTTTCTACTGTCTAACCCATACAATTTAACATATGGTGCTTTTGGGGTGTTGACTTTCTAGGGTGTTTGTGGGATGAAACAGAATAGGAGTTGCAATTATCAGCTGAAATATATAATCTGAAATACAGATTCCCAAGTAGTCCTCTTGACAGCTACATTAAGAAAAATTTCAGGAAAACATTAAGGGTTTTAGAACATTTATATCTGTCAATAGACATTTCAGTGTCTTAACTATTGCAGGGTAGTCTTGACTAAATGAAGCAAAACTTCCTTTCTGTGCCTAAGCATGCAGCAAAGATTTAAAAAATCAAGATCAAGAATTGGTAACAAAATACATTATCATTCACATCTGTATATTCTAATTTCACATGTACTCTGGTTAACATGTACTTAACTTACACATCCATGGCTGTTTGGGAGTTATTATCAGGTACCTTAGGTTCCAGGTAACTTAAGTTCCAGGTTTGCATGGGAACCAACATTTAGAGACAATGAAGTTTTTCATTTTCTTCAGTATATTTTTGTGTTCACATCACAGCAATCAGAGGAGAGAACATGACATGACATAAGCAGAAGGCAGCACAACAAAAGCTTGTGTGATCCTGAAGTTAATAAATTTAACTAAATCACATTTTACATACTTGGATATATCAAATGTCAAAATCTAAGGACTTGGATAAAATAAAACATTCCTCTATTAGCTACATGTAAGGCAATTATTTGGGTTGTTTGGGTTCTTTTCTACAATTCTACAAGTTCTACAATTATATTGGCCAGCAACTCTAATGTGTAGCTCTTCTGGTGAGGCTTAGCTTAGTTTTAGGGACTGTAGCATTGCTTAAGGGAAACATTTTATAGTTCAGTCATCTACCCTATATGCACACTTTAATTTCATTGAATTGTATCACAGCCTTCAGGGATTATTTTTTTTCTTTTGTTTTCAAAATATCAGCACCTCTCTATTCTTAAATTTGAGCATTCTAGATTTTTGCTTAATACATCAGTTCTAAAATTTACACAAATATATCTTCTCTGCATACTGTACAGGAACTCCTGAAATGATGGGTTATATCTCATATAGCTAAATGAAAAGGATGGAATTTTAATGACAGTCCAGGGAGGCTTTGTTACTTGCCTGAATACACAGACAACATCTAACTGTTGTTGTAAAGGCTCAGGATAGATCTAAAGAAGGTGTTACTGGATGCAGTTTTATGATTCTTGCTATAAAGAAGGTCAGACTAGAGAATCAGGAAAGTCAGTTTGTAATTTAGACATTTATGAAGACAAGAACAATTTATTTATTTCAGACATTTTGATCTGTGTCTGCTGAAGACGGTGGATTGGATGCAAAAAGATAAAAGAATATCTTTACTTGGGTGACGATGGTACTGTCAGCAGAGTGGTGAAATCATTCTTAAGCACCAATAATATCCATTAATTTGACATAACAATATTGGGAGATTCTGTTGCAAGACTGAAAAATAATTACATGCAAACAAAAGCTCACCTTGGTCGTGTTGTTTTTTCCTGCTAGATCATAATAAAAGATTCTGATATAGATCCTTAGGCCAAAATAGATAAAAACACTACAGCAGGTCCCTGAAATCTCTAGAATTTAAAACAGGTGTGGGGCAAAGGGATGTCTATGAAATATTCAAGCCATTTTTATTTTTGCAGAACATAGGCTTCTAAATTTTGTCTAAAATTTAGCTGAAAAATACTGAAATATCTCAAACTTAGCTTGTTTGGTAACAGCTATGGTTCTGACAAATTTTTATTCTTAAGATGCAACTGAGCATGCCAAACATGAGACTGATGTGGTCATTTTTATATTTCAATTAATACCACTCAACTCAATTTTCTGTTACCAAAGCAGAATGTATAGTGTTCATGTAACTGATTTGCCTACAGTTCAGCTTTTATTCAAGGGAAAGGAAGGACTTTGAGAATGGAAGTGATAACAAAGATGCAGGTATTGCCAAGTGCAAGGTTGAAAAGTCAGGTACTTAGACCCCAGGTAATGTCTCCATCCTTCTAGAAAAACTGTGTTCCTTCAAAAAAATTTTGGCCATCTAATTAATGATCACTGGTCTTCTCAAATGTAGAGAGCAGCACTAAAATTTCTTAGGAAGTCATGACTTTAGATGGGAGTTCCACACTCTCCAAGAGGAATCAGAGTAATTTGGTGTTTTCCATTCAAATACATCTAGGACTACTTAATTAAAAAACAGCTGTAATAGCTATGTATTCTATCAATTAATCTGATAAGATCATTTTGTATCCACATATTACATTTTTTTTTCAGAGGAAATATTAAACTTTAAAATGCCAAATTTTCATTTCTTTACATATGCTTCCTAAGTCTTCACTCTCTGTTTTGATCTAAAGATAGCAGTTCCAAAGTTAGCAAGCAAATACATGAATAACAGTGAATATAGCAATGAAGGCATTTAATTTAAAGTTTAAACAATACCAAACCAACAAAGATAATGAAAATTCCTTTTAATAATTGTAAATATCTATCAAGATCTTAAATAAATGCCAAACTGAGACTGAGATGACATTGAGAGCCAGCAAGAAGACTGATGTTTAGAAGCAACAAATTTTCACGTTTTTACTTTATAATTCCTCCAAGATACAACTTTTCTGAGACACAATGATTTACCATATACAACTTGGTGCATATTGATTTCTGATTCAGTTAAAACTCTGTTTAAATAGTAAATGCATAGTTGTATATATTGCACAGGAGGATTTTTATTGCAAAAGTCTTTGATTCTAAAATACTTATATTTTTTATATGAGTTTACTCACAATTATCATCATACAAGAGAAGCATAATAAAAGTAAAATTACTTCACAAGACAGAAATAAATAAATTAACTCAACAGCTGCAAACTCAAATTATTACATAAACATCCTAGAAATATCTCTTAGCAATAGAGTTGAATGAAAATATCATTTGTCACTAAAATAGTACAGCTGCTAAATGTGTCCATCCACAAATTCCTATAAAAACCTATAGAAATAGAAGACAAAAAGGGGTAAGTATGAAGACACAAAGTAGGACTTTTAGCAAGTTTAACTGCCACCTTATCTGAAGATATAGCAAAGCACAGAAATATCAAATGGTGATTTGGGAGCAATGGTTTGGGTTTTTTTGTGTGACCCTCCAATAAAAGCTAGTAAGAACTTAGTACTTGGATAGTTTCTCATAAAATTTATCTTAGCTACTGCTTTAGCAAAAAAAGGTACTTGCATTCATTTTACAAAGAGAAAAATGAAACAAAATAAAGGAAGGAAAGTAGAAGATATGGTATGAGCAATGATTGGCCCAAATTTTATGTGTTAAGGGATATATGCATTAACTTCACAGAGCTCACATTAACAGGATCAGATGAAGGAAAAGGTCTATTTTTATTAAAGCTACAAAAAGCAATATGTAAATAATAAGTAAGGAAAGAAACACATGTTTGTTCACTGAAGTGTATCTATCAAAAAGTTTTGGTTTACGTAAAGCTAATCTAGTTGTTAGGACTCCCTCTGCAGCCATAAGGGAAGACGGGCATCTCCAGACTAGAATTCATCTCACCTTGTCTAGGTGCTATCCACTGTCCATTAGTTAAGGTATGAAACCAGCTTTTGATTTGTAAAGTTACTTAAGATGAATGTCATCTTATGGGGCAACAGTAGAGTTCTATTAAATATTTATTTGAAAAGTCATGAAATCTTACTTGCAAAATTCAGTTTCATGATATGTGCAGCTAGAAAGAGCAGAGAATCAGTGCAAAATAAATGCTACAAAATCAGAACACTAATTTGTTCAGTGAGGTATTTCAAGAATGGTCAAGATGTCTCTGCTCAACAGAATCCTATATTGCACATCAAAGCAGGGATGTAAAGCACTGGCATTATGCTTGCCAGAATTGTGATACGGAGTGAGGCTGAGTAAAAAAATGTACATATATATGTCATATTTATAGAGAGAGAGAAGTAAGTTTCCATCTCTTTGTTGTGGTAACAAGGGATTTGTTATGCAGTTCAGCAAGAAAATAACATTTATCTCTAGGGTCAGTAATGAGAAAGTAGAACTAGAATATTTCTCCCCCCCCCCAACTTTTTTTTTTTTTGTCCTCCTTAACTAGAGGCAAGTTGTTGACTCAAATCCCAGAGGCTAGAAGCAACTTCAAACGTTACTTACATAATTAAAGACAGTCTGAGGCAAAGACATTTGGAAAATATGAAGGTGTATAAATATAAGTACACTTGGTAATGTGTTTTGATGCACAGTTACTATATCAAAAACATGGTGTAACATGGATGTGTTGCAGTTGGACATTGAAATACAGTGTCTAGGGCACATTACTTGCAGCAATTATGATAATTTTTGCTTCAAAGTTTATCTAGTCATATCATTCACCCTATAAGTCACTTACAGTATTTTCAAGCACAGTTGTGTTCACATATTTAAAATTTGTTTGGTGTGATATTCACATTAAAATTAATTAAAATTAATTGAATGACAGGAATAATTTCCCAAAACATTGGCTTTAAAGAAGATTTTGGGGGATTGGGAAAAACAAATTTTCACACACGAAATAATCAGCTTTGGCAATAAATCATTGTCAGCTGATGTGATATTTCATCTTTGAGAAGTCATGGAGATGGAAGGACTTCCCAGAACACTGGAAGAAGGATGATGTCACTCCTTTCTACAATGATTTAAAGGTGGATCCAGGAAATTATAAACCCATTATTCTTACTTCAATCCCTGGCAAAGTTATGAAATGAATCCTCCTTGGGGCTGTCACAAGGCAAATGAAGAACATGATTGGGAAAGGCCAGCATGGATTCACCAAGAGCAAATCATTCTTGACAAACATGATTGCCTTCTACAACAAAGTAACCTTCCTAGTCTATGTGGGGTGAGTGATGGACATTAGCTACCTGGATTTCTCCAAGGCTTTCAGTATAGTTCCCCACAGCCTCCTCCTAGAGAAACTGATATGCTGTGGTCGAAACGATTGGTCTGTGCGGTGGGTGGGGAACTGGCTGACAGGCTGCACTCAGAGGGGTGTGATAAATAGCTTCTTTTCCAACTGGTAACCTGTCACAAGTGGGGTCTCCCAGGGACAGGCATTGGGCCCAACACTGTTTAGAATCTTCATAAGTGATCTGGATGATGGGACCAAGTGTACCCTCCTGAAGTTTGCTGATGATACCAAGCAAGGTGGGGAAGTGGACACTTTGGAAGGGAGAGCCATCCTGCAGGAAGACCTGGATAGGCTGGAAGAGTGAGCTAACAGGAACCTGATGAAGTTCAACAAGGACAAGTGTAAGGTCTTGCACCTGGGAAAACATTATCCAGAAGTGCAGCACAGGCAGGGATCTGCCCAACTGGGTGGCAAAATTCAAATAATTTGGTTTAAGGTGAGGAGGAAGTTACTCACGAGGTAACAGGTACCTGATATAAATATGCAGAGAAGTTATATTTCTCCCCTACAAGATGTTTTATTTAATAGCATCATAATTTATCTTTGTGAAATACAGGCATAATCCCAGCATCCCAGGAGTCAAACTTGCTATGACATTACTAGACTTCCAAAGTAGGTAAGGCCCTGTTCAAGCAGAAAATAGCAACTCTTTACAGGCATCATTAAATCTTGAAAGACTAAAAGGAGGCTGATCCATGATTTACTCTGCGAGGAGGGAAATAACTGTTCCCAATCTCTCCTGGCTTGCCCCACACCTTCCTGAAGGGCAGGGATGAAAACACAAGAAGGAATTTCCCAGCTCAGATTTGTTCATGTGTTTGTGATGTATCTGTCCCAGTCTGACCATTCACATCAGCACATAGGCTGCCTCCTAATTCAAGCATTTTTTTTTGCTTAAACTCAGATTTCCTTTCTCCTAAGGGTTCATCTCATCTCCTTTTATCTAGTCCCAATTGCCCTAGGCCTATGTTTTCTACCTCAAACTGAAGAAATGTCTTCCCAGTACACATCTGTGACACATGACACATGTCCAGAGGAGTGCCACCAAAATGAGCAGAGGAATGGAGCATCTCTTGTAAGAAGATAGGCTGAGGGAGTTGGGGCTATTCAGCCTGGAGAAGAGAAGGCTCCAGAGGGACCTTGTAGTGACCTTCCAGTACCTGAAGGGGGCCTACATGAAGGTGGGTGAAGGTCTATTCAAAAGGGTTTGTAATGATAGGACAAGTAGCAATGATTTTAAGCTAGGAAAGGATAGATTTAGACTGGATATTAGAATAAAGGTTCTTTAATATGAGGGTGATAGACCACTGGAATGGGCTGCCCAGAGAGGTGGTGGAGGCCTCATCCCTAGAGTCATTCAAGTTCAGTCTTGATGGGGCTCTGAGCAACCTGCCCTAGGTAGAGATGTCCCTACTTGTATAGGGAGGTTGGACCAGATGACCTCTAGAGGTCCCTTCCAGCCTAAAACATTCTGAGATTATATGATTTCTCCAGCCAGCCCCAGCCTCCCTTTTGTTGCTGTTCCTAATACTTAGCTCTAGTCAGAAACTTCTTAGGTTAGGATTTCACTGCATGCTCACATATGTGTCCAGAAAACATAATTCTTCTTTATACAGGTAACCAAAAACCACATGAGTGATTTCTACTTTTTTACCATGTTTTCTGCTGATTTCTTGCCCACATCTCTTCGACAGATATTCGCACCAGTGTAGTTTTTGTCTCCTCTGAACTGCAGTCATGATGTTTCTCTCTGTGGTCTCTCTGGCCTGCAATTTTCTGACCTACTGTGTGGTCCTACTGCAGCACAGCCTTTGGACAGAAGCATCTTCAGTCACCCTTTAAAGCTAGTCTGTATCTGATGTTCAAGAGACACTCAGGATGGTCAGGAACCAACACCAACACAAAGGAATGGCTGTTCAGAGATAATAGTTACTAAACCCACTGCAGACCATGTACAAACCATGGTAATTTGAAAGCCAACTTTTGAAACGTTTGCACAGGAAGACATAAATGCCTGTCCCTAGCACAAAAGTCTGACTGTGTGAAGCAATTCAATCCATGCAGTTGAAGTATGACAAGCTTCTTAAATGGCCATAAAGTGTGAAATTTCAGATGTCCTTATTTACAAGGTAGGACATGGGGAAAAGGGGGAGAGGAAAGAGGCAGCATCAGCCCTGCCTGTGGTATCCACAGCTTTATCTTCAGTGTCTATTAACTACGAACTTATAATGAAATATCATTGTATAAAATACAACAGTCTGTGAAGCAGGAATGAGGTTTCAGGCTTCCCTACTGCTTTAAATGAGGCTTACACTGACTGTCTTCTGAGACCAGTGAAATCTTTGTAGTGTGTGTCTGCTTCAGCAGGGGAGGCAGTAAGCTACTGTGACTTCTCCGGTTTCAAATAGCACTGGATGTTCTGCAGAGAAAGACAGTGGTTTAAGCCTCATTAGGTGGAGAAAAGTAAGCCTAGACCTCACACATTTAGAGACAGTGTCCTAACAACAAAGGTGGAGATGTACCTTTAGGTAAAGCATGCCTTCTGCTCCTGTGCACACTATCTGAAAGTAATGTTCTGTGAGGGGAGGGACCTTGCAACGATGTGCCAGACACCAAACAACAGACACTCAACCCAAGTTCTGTGGGATGACCACATGAATTCTTTTATCCACTCTTTCATCCTTAGATTCCCGACCAGTTTAGCCCAGATGGCTCCTCTTTAGTGTGCCAATTGCTCTAGTAGCTAACAATGTTTTGGGTTTCATTCTTCTAAAAAGAAGGTAAAATAACAGATATTGCAAATGTTCTCCAGTCTCACTGAGTACCATATGTACCAGTGAAATTAGGACTGAAACAGATTTGCTTAGCTATTGCCTGAAGAGTTTATTCATCTAACCTACATTATACCTCCATGCCTGTTCTAAGAGAGAGGCTCCAAGCATCAGACATACTTATCCACTAATATTGGGCTCAAAGACTTAGCAGGAAAGATGTAAACATGACTTTCAGCATATTTGCTCAAAAAGAGCCTAGCATAATCATCATACTTTCAAAGGAAAAAAAAAAAAAGTAAGCATTTTAAAGACCTGTTGTAAGTAATTTCTGCAAAATTTAGCTCCTATTTATAATACAGATATTTCCTGTTGCTTGAAAACTGTTCCACCTTTACCCTAGTTATATTCCCTTTGAAAATTAAAAAGTGATAAACTTTCTAGCTATTTATTTGGCCTTATTTTCTTAGACCAGCCTTGAAGTTACACTTTCCTTTTTTTTAGCATTTTTATGTAGTGAATATCAAGTCATTCAACACTACATTAATGTGTTCCAATACCATACCATTACACTCCCTCTGGATTAATTAAAAAAGTAATATGAACTTTCCATTGTAAGGGAATTCTTCACAACCTTGGTTGTATGAAAAAGACTGATAAATCTGTTGATCCATTAACTTTACAATCGTTTCATAAAGTTAAATACAACTGTGGCAAGATGGGATTGTCCTACAAAATCTGTATTAAGATATCAGCCTGCAAGGAAACAATAAAACAAAGACTTTTCTACAGCCCACCTGATCAAGAAGAGGACATCAGTGAGGCCCTCTACAGACAACTAAAAGTAACTTCAGAGTCGCAGTCCTTGGTTCTCATGGGGGACTTCAACCACCCTGGTATTTACTGGAAAGAGACACAGAGAGGCATACACAGTCCAGGAGGTTCTTGCAGTGCATTGATAATAAATTTTTGATACAGATAACGGAGAAGCCAATGAGGAGAGGTGTGCTGCTGGACCTTGTACTAACAAATACTGATTAGGGATGTGAAAGTTGGAGGCAGCCTTGGCTGCAGTGACCATGAGATGATGGAATTCAGGATCCTGTGTGAAATAGGCAGGATAACAACCTGGACTTCGGGAGAGATAAGTTTCACCTCTTCAAAGACCTATTTGGAGGGATACCATGGCGTAGGACTCTAGAAGGTAGAGGGGCCCAAGAGAGCTGGTTACTATTCAAGCATCATTTCCTTCAAGTTCAAGATCAGTGTATCCCTATGAGTAAGAAATGTGAGAAGGACCTGGGAGTCCTGGTGGACAAGTTAACCATGAGCCAGCAATGTGCCCTTTTGGCCAAAAAGGCCAATGGTATCTTGGGGTGCATTAAGAAGAGTATGGCAAGCATGTCAATGGAGGTTCTTCTCCTCCTCTATTCTGCCCTAGTGAAGCCACATCTGGAGTGTTGTGTCCAGTTCTGGGCTCCCCGGTTCAAAATGACAAGGAGCTACTGGAAACAGTGCAACAGAGGGCTACAAAACTTATTAGAGGACAGAAGCATCTCTCTTACAGGGAAAGGCTGTGTCTGTTTAGCCTGGAGAAGACTGAGAGGGTCTCTTAGTAATGCTTATAGATATCTAAAGGGCGTATGTCAAGAGGATGGGACCAGTCTCTTTTCAGTGATGCCCAGTGATAGGATGAGGGGCAATGGGCACAAACTGGAACACAGGAAGTTCCATCTGAACATGAGGAAAAACTTCTTTACTTTGAGGGTGACAGAGCACTGGAAGAGGCTGCCAAGACTAATATTTGAAACCTGCCTGGACATGTTCCTGTGCAACCTGCTCTAGGTGAAGCTGTCTCAAGCAGGGGGTTTGAACTAGGTTGTCTTCAGAGGTCCCTTCCAGACCCTACTATTTTGTGATTCTCTGACTTTGCCAGACTGAATCCTACTAGTAATTGTGGTTAAGAAAAAAAAAATTATTAAGGCTTCAGCTAAAATCAAATGTATTTTGATCAGAAACATGTGAACCACAGTATAGCTGTATCTGAGTACTGAATGGTTTAACGAGCATTGTAATTCAGGTTGCTTGTTTTTCTCTCCATGGTTCACTGTACTCACCTTTTTGACCAGACCATATAATGCATCATAAAAGATGAGGTCCAAAAGAAACAAAGGTTTTGTTAACAAAATAAACTGTTTCCTCAAAAAACTCACATATTTTGTTTCCTTAGGACAAGGGCAAAGACACCTGTAAGGAAGACAAGTTTTTATGGATTCTTTATGTGTGATCAAGTAACTTCACATTTTAAGAAGTGAAAGATCTAAGATATAAACATCCATAAATGCAAGCTAGGTCTACTTCTTAATCACCTGTGCAGGCACAATGGAACCATATGGCAATTTTGGTAGTCAGAGACTTAAAAAAAACCAGAAGTAAACACCAATGTCCTCAGAAGCTTTTTCTGAATCAAGAATTTTCCAGGGAAGACAGACCTTGGGTTAGAAGAATGACATTGGCATTACTAAAGTACGAAAGAGCTAAATTCCATATGCAATCTTCCATCACAGAAGAGGTTTAGAACAGGATCAAAGAGCTGATAGATGTGATCTTTGAATAAATGGAATATCACTAAAAGCAAAGAAGATTCTTTGATTTCCCTTGTTCAATCACCAGATTTGTGAGATCTGTAGTCACAGTACATTTCCCCTATGAATTTTTCCACTGAAAAAATACTATACTACTTGAATCGAAAAAAGTAAATACAGATCTTCTAAATACAGGTATTTTTGGAAAAAGGGGCAAAGCATAAAAGATCTGTTTGCCTTTTCAACTTAAGACATCCACTTCAGAGCACTCTTGAAAGAAAGCAGTTATTTTACACTTGCAATGGGTAGTACAACTTGTATGGTATATATACACAGGCCCAATAAAAAAAAGCAGCACACAGATAATTTCAAAACACAATCTAAGATCCTGGATAATATAGTTTAGTTTATTTCTAATCCACACCTACACTTACAGCACAAATGAGAAGTCAGAGACCCATTTTTCATTTTGTATTCAACATCCTGAAAATTATTCTTGACCTGCTGTGCTCATAGCAAAAATACATTGTTAGTGAATTGAACAGAGTTGCAAAAGATATTTGACTGTGTTTCTCATATTATGTCTCCTTAAGGATATTACACTGAGCAATAAAAGATTGAATCTTAATGTCTATGTGTAATAGGATTGAAATGGAGTTCATATGCCAAGTCAGGTCTTGATTTTCTTGATCTTATTGCTTATGAGTACAATCTTAGTATCTTGTTAAAGGAATCACCAGAGAAAAACTGTAGTTGCATTACACATAAATATTAAAAATTATAAGATTGCAAAGTCAAACATTAAAATCCTACATTATGGAATTATGCCAAACTTTTTTTAAAAAGGATCAGTATTTACTATGGTGCATTTAAATGAAAAATTAAAATAAAATAAAATATAAATAAATAAATACATACATACATTAAAAAAAAAGCTAAGAGTCCATATGAGCAAGTTTAGAGTGCCACTCACATTTCAAAGTTGTCATCAGGACATGCTGATGACTACAACTGAGTGAATTTGCATTAAAATGTGAACACCATGGCTCCAATCAAGGGCACACATTCTAATTAACTACAGTACATCAGGGAGAAGAAATTAAGAGTTACATTGTGGCCAGCTGTTATAAAGATTACATGAGGTTCAGAATGGGCTTCCACCATTCATACAATTACTAGGAACAAGCACTGATTCCTGTGCCTAGGGGAAGGCAGAAACTGCTTGGTTCAATTAATCACTTGTCTGAAGAGCCCAGAAAAAAATTACAACCTCTGATGGTGATACCAGAGCTCAGTAACCTGGGAAACTGAGGTACAAGGATGTAACACACTGAAAAGAGTAACGGTTGCTAAGCTTCAAATTAGTTCCAGGGAGAACCTAGCTGCTTACATAAAAGACTAGTATTTAAATCTATGGATCTGTGTCAGAAATGTATTAGTTAAGAAGACAAGGTCTGTTGAGGGAAAGGGGACGAATCCAAGGGAAAAAGGAAGGCGTGAGGAAGATTATTTGGTGGAAGAGGATTAGGTGAAAATGTAAAAGAAACTTGGAGAAAGTCTTCAGAAAAGATTTTTCAGTGAACGCTCTAGAACCTAATTTTGCATCACCACTTCAGTCCAACAGACCTTTTCTTGAATTGCCTCAAGTCCTAAGTGGCTCAGCTACAAAGAAAGAGAAGGATATTTCTACATGTATAACAGGTTCAATGCACTCTCATCTCCATTGCCTCTTCCTGCAGACCTATACAAGACAAAAAATTCCCAGGAAGGTTTAAGGTTATGATTTCAGCACAAGAGGCTCCATGACCATTTTTCAATGCAAATATTTTTAAGGACATTCAGAAGAACTTAGAGAATGACAGCTTGCATAAGCCTGTTCACCAGGAGGGAAGACATATGAGGCAGCTAAAACTAAGTTAGAAGAACAGGCAAACCAAAATTCTGATATTGGATTTATCTTTTTGTCATATGTGAGTAGATATGTTCATTATGGAAATTTAAAAAGCAACTTGTTGAGTGTGTGGGACAGGGATTAAAGATGAAACTATACACATATCCAGTTAAAACCATAAGAAAAAAATTTAAATTTGCTAAAATATTTGATGCCTGGGATTTTAGTAGTTTCTAGCTGAAAACTGTGTGAAGAGAAAGGAAGGTAGAGGGAGAAATAGATCTGGAATTTGAACATTCAGAAGGAAAGACATCAGCATCCTCCATGTCTTCAACATCAGGCTGCCCAGGATACCTGTCTGTCGGTGTTGATTCAAGGATGAAGACCCATTTAGACAGAACAGCTAAAGTAGGTGCTGCCTTTAATTTCTGGTCCTAGCCCTTTTCTGAAGGTTCCCACTCCCAAAGCAGAGATGACCAAAAAAGCAAGGTATCCACTCCTGAACTGCCACAGCCAACATCCAAACATTTTCATATAACCTGAGACCAGTCATCCACAATTTTTTATCATCTGTAGAAACTAAATAGATTAAACAGAATTCAGGCCTCACTGATAGCAGAGTAGCAGCCCTCAGTTTCCAATCATCTGGCATGTCTGCCTTTACTGGCTCCTATAAATCAGCCCAAGATACATTCCTTCCACTATTTGAACACGAATATGGGTATACAACACCTCAGCTTTCAAGCTGAGGTTTTTCTGAAAGCTCTTCCTATAGATCCTGTCTCACTCTTTAGCTTTTCATCTTGCCCAGGTCAGAGGCAGCCACACATAGAATTCTTAAAGCCACAATTCCTTTGCCAGATGTAAGATATAAGCATTGTCTTGGAGCCTGCACTACAGTGAGCACTGAAATCCTTATTAGAGCCTTTCTCAGAGTACATTTTGACCAGTATTCCTTTCTACATAAACCAGAATATTGAAGATGACTGGTGCGTGACACACCTTCATCCTAATGTAGGATTGGGTTGTGGCCAAGGCATGCACTCGGGTCCTGGGTCCCACACTGCAGGCATATCCCTAAGTAGCCAGGTCACTCTTTCAGTGAAACATAAAAATTTAAAGCTACTTTAAAAGTTAAAGAATGCAAAACTTAACTCAAACTCCAATGTGGGAGAATAATTTTTTATTCTTTATACATCGACATAGTTTCCATTGGATGTGGATTAAGG
>JANHGN010010364.1:75298-90961 GCA_024605025.1 Megaceryle maxima | reverse complement strand
GTTTTATTTAATTGTTAATAACTATGGGAAAATATTTTTTGGAAATATTGAATATTTTTCACTTTTAAAAAATAAAATCTATTTTAAATATAGCCAAGCTTATTTTAATTGAAATAAATGTTGATTTTTCTTATCTTAGTACAGCCTTGCAAAGATAAAAAAATTCAATCTTTTTTCTCTAATGAGTTTTATTGGTCATGCTAGCAAACATTACTTAACCAAGAAATTGATTTCCTACAGTGGAATTAGGTCAAACACTTCCACAGTATTTAATTTTCTGCCCCTATTGATATCCAGCTATGAAGTTTTTAAAAATATGCACGCTGTGTAAGTACACTGTGTAAGCAAGACAGATACAATAATTATTATCTGTTTCCCAATTTTTCTAAGTAACAAAAAGGTGAAGAATTTTCTTTTTTTATCTGTTTATAAACAGTAAACTTACTATGTTCTTTAAGGTTCTAGAAACTAGCTCTTCCCCACATTGTTCCAAATAAAAGTCATGTACATGGGTGACCCAAACTATAAATGGTAGTCCAATGCAGATTTTACTGCTATCTACCCTATGCGCTGACACTGGTAATTGCCATTACAGGCTGAAGTATTACCATTCAAGTATGAGAAATTGAAAGCCTAAGTATTTCACTTGCCCATCAGAAGTGATGTGAGAGCATGACTAATAAGTAGCTAAATAACAGATTAATGAGTTGGGTGTCTAGCACATAAAAGGACTAATAAAGGTCTCGGGAGGACCCCTTTCTACTGAGTGGTGAGAATGTGTAAATCAAAAAGTATAGGGTAGTGTCTTAAAGGATTCATAACATGAACTGAATACAGTGCTGTTAATGACTGCAGCTTGCACATATATTTAGTGTACCAAGCAAAATTTATTTTCAAAAAGGGATTTTTAGAGTGTTTGCCATACAACACAATACAAAATACACAATTGTTAAATGTATATAAAAGGCTGTTGTGGCCAAGTCTCATGCTGCTGGACACATCTCTGTGCTATCTGACCATCACTATACTACTCACATAATGCTTGCCAAAATAAAGAATATTCATGACAGATATAGTATGTGAAACAGATCAAAGCATCAGTGGGATGTTGCAGTAACTACTGGCTGGTAGGCAAGGAAAATGTATTAGCAGCTTGGGTCCCTGCAGCCCCAGTACTAGCAGACATCTTGAGAAAAGTATGGTCAGTAGTTCTTCCTACTAGAAATATCTTATATATCTAGGCTTATATTTGCCTTCATAGATCTTCATTATACTCATGACTGACTTTCATCCTGGGATTGCCTAATACAGTGAAAGCTCCCACCAACCCTTTCAAACTTTAGTCCCAACACTACATAAAAAAAAAATTGTTATTAATTCCTAAATGCATGAATTTGCACTATAAAATTCTTCTCTTTCATGTTTTGTTGACTTTGAGGCAGTGATTGTCTTTTACACTTGGACTTCAAGTCAACATAAATATGATAAAAAAGACAAAAAAAGAAAGAAACTAACACATTACTGTATCTGTCTAGAAGTGGGAAAAGAAGGTAAACAGTGAAGTTTTCAAAAATACAGTGGTTTGGCTTATGGATGATCTTCCAAAGTCTTAGTTATTGCATATCTAACTAACCAATCCATCTCAAAATGGCTTTTTAATACATACTCACATATCCATGGGATATGGGAAAAGTTGTGAAATGCTCTAACTACAAATTAGACACAATCAGTGTGCTTATGAACTCACAAAGGTCATCAACTTGCATTCAAAAGGCTGCCTCTTAAAATGAAGGTAAAAAACATTGTTCCAAGCCAGATTTCAATCATCTATTCAAAGGGAAATCTAATTTGTATTCCACCTCATCACTGTGTGAATCATTTGTGATAAGGAAGAAGCTTCAGAAATTTATGTTTGATGCTAAATCTCAGTGACCAATTCTGCAAAGTACAGAACCTGCAGAACACAACAGGCTGACTCTGAAATTCCTTCTGCTGTGCCTTTTTTCCCATCCCAAACACTGACAAGAGCAAGAGTCTGGAGAGAGGCTTACTCCCCAAGGCCAAAAGATGCCCTTCCTATCACCTCCATGCCTACACAGACACATGGATGTGCACACAGACTCAGATAGAAAAGATGAAAAAAAAAGTATCCTTCTCAAAACTACAACCTGAAATTACTTGGAACACATTTTCCCCTTGAAAAAATTAAAGTGATGAAGGATTACTCTATTCACTTTGTATTCACTTTGAGTTTTTATTATTTCAGTTTTTTAAGATCAAAGAAAGGAGATAATATAGATTATAATATTGATTATGGTGTTCAGACAAAAGTTCTCTAACTGGCATGTGTTTTATTGAACCAGCAGAGTAATCTTTTCTCTTTTTCCTTTTCATGCAGTGCTTTTATATAATATGAATGGCTGATAGGTCATAAGTATAAAAATGACTCATAAGGAGAATTATTAATGCCGGTAAATTGGATAATACTCCATAGGATATGGCAAAGTAATTACTATCTAAAGAACTCCCCACTCACCTCAATACATGGTGATAGTGTGCTCTGTACATTTATTTATGAAGTCTATGCTTTAATGGATAGATGCTTCAGACTTTTCTTCTCAAATGCAGGTACCATCCTGTATAAATATTCCATTTTCCTTCCCATGTAGAAAAGTATTTTTCTTACGGCATACAATTCAAAAATTTATAAATAAATAAGAAGATGAAACAACATTTACAAATGAGTGTGGACATCTCTCCTTTGCATGCCAACAAATATGAGATAAGACATTTCTCAATGGAAGCAGTGGCTTCTTTGACAGTTGGTTACCAAGGATGAAATTGGTCAAGGTCTGAGGTAGGTCACAGATGCACTGGCTATAAACACTGCTGCCCTATCCATTGCATACTCTATGTTTACCTCTTCTCCTTCATTGTTTATGAATATTTTAAATTGTATTGTCTTTCTAATTTTATCTATTTTCTCCCCTGAAGTCTGATCCCCCCCTTAACTATCTGTAAAGTGTCCTTAAAGGTTTAACAAGCTCTATGTTCTGTGGTTCACATTTTATTGATAAAAAAATACATCTTATAACCACAGAATTTCCTTGATCCTATTGATACCTACCCTTATGGTGTGTTATAATTCTGAATTAAACCACGGATAGAAAAGAACCTCCATTTAGTCAGCAAAACCATAATTTGTCCAGCATTTTTTCTTCAGTCTTCTCCCTCTTCCATGTTGGACACAGCTCTTATACAGATAGATAACACCTAACTTCACCTGTTTCACAGGGCCACAAAAAGACTTGAACTTGATTGTAATGAGAGTCACTGTCTACACAGAGAAAGAAAGAAACAAAAATGGCAATTGTGAAACTCATGCTAGTATGAATGCAATGTCTTGCTATTCCATCTCATCCATTCCTTCTTCTCTCCAGTAAGTCCTATGTTACAAGGAATGTTAATGAAAACTGAATAAAAAATGCTAGTATTTTTGACTGCAGCATTTTTGAGGGTAGATTAGATGCACAGAAGCAATAAAATGGAAAATGTGAGAAAAAAAGTACTGGTTTTGAAGGCAGATCATGCTCCAGAGTTTAGTGCATACAAGATGTTTCAAACCCAGAATAGTAAAGAAAGGAGAGAAACTGTTAAAAATCAGTGAAAGGGGCATGAAGGACCATGTATTCCCAGAAGGAAATGGTTACTGTAAAAGGTAAGAACTCACAAAAAAAATTTGAACAAAAAAAATTGGTTTCCTACAATCAAAAAATATTAGTTTTGAATATATTCAGTGGATCTTGGATACAAATGCAAACAGCAGCTATTTTACCCAGATTTTACACATAGAAAAAAACCTGAGGTGTAGAAAAGTTAAACATCTGCCTTAGCTCACCTATTGTTTCATCAGAAAATCCAGGAATAGGAGTTCAAGATGGGAGCTCTAATGCAGACACTAGACACAGCTCTAGGCACATAGAGTGTACTATCCCTAAAGAAGTTTGCATTTTTAATTTATAAGACTTCTGTTTTAGAGACTAAACAGAGACTAAACAGTTCTCTAATGCTTTTGGATATGTTACTTTTTAGTAACAGTAAAGGGAAAATGAAATGGTATACAAAGATCTAGTTATGGCAATATTCACAAACTTAGAAGTTCAAGAAAAATGTTAATTGGACCCTAAAGGAAGCATGTGTGCCCTCAAAGGAGCAGAAGTACTGACAGAAAAATATCAGGAGATAAACAGTAAGTGGTATTTTACAGAAAAGACAAAAAAACCCAAAACTAAAATCTATCCAAAAAAAAGAGTAAGGTCAACAGCACAGCTACTAGTATGAGGGCAGAATATGGTCTGGTAAAAGTATCAGGCAATTAGCAAAAAGAAAATTAAATAATTGCAGGTGCTGACATTAAATGCTTCAACGCAAACTATTTTCAAATGGAAGCTTTTAATTGATTTTTTATTACTTCACTTACTGTTTTGCTAGAAAGCAAGGTGGGTTTTTTCCTATTTTTAAAATTTCTTCTCTCTCCCCAGCTTTTTCCCTCATGCCCCTTCACATGAGATGCACTTCATGTAACAAATTAAGGGACAGGAAGGGAAAAAAGGAACAGGGGGGAAAAATTAACAGTTACAGACAACAGAAAGGAAAAAAAAAGTATTCTCACTTTTTAAAGATGTGCTTCTTTTGTAATAAAACAGAGAAAGTGAACATTCATTTAAAACATTACAATGTGTGAAAGCTTTTCATTAAACTATTTGTTAATTTTTGAGTCTTTAGCCTAAACCTTTGCTAAAAAAATTAAATCTTCAGGCAAAGAGAGTGAGTCACCCATTGAGTATGTGGGTTATATGCTGGTTTAGCTACACTTTGACACAGATACAGATTAGATTCTTAAATAACTTAAAAAATATAACAGCCATAAAACATCATAAGGTAAGTGCACAACTGAACAAAAACAAATGTGCAGGACCAGTTAAACAAGACTTACTGTGTGGCTGGGTTAGACTTTTCAAAGGGAGTCTTATGGTCTCTCATGGTTTCACTCAGCTTTTTTCTTAAAGATTTGAATGATGGAATAGCAGACTTGCAAATATTTTGTCACCAATTTCAAGAATATAAGGAAGGAGGCTTGACAGCAGCTAATCAAATCCCAGCAACAGTTGCAGAAGGTGCTAAAGATTGCAATAAATTATTTTAGCTAGACACAGTCAATTCTCAGTTTCAAAACATTTTAACAGTACATTTAAAAGAGAAGTTGTCTGACAATTCCAGCTTTGAAGAAATCCTGAACAATATGAAACAAAACATCCTGAAAAGAAACTGCGAAACTTGCTACCATAGATTTCAGCAGATCATAGAAGTACAACAGCAACACAGGAAGAGGACTGCTCCCCACATGCCCCTTGAAGGGACCAGATTGAACCCAAAGCCATGGCTGTCACACACTGGCCTCAGCACAAAACGAACAGTGAAAAAATTTGGAACCTGCCCACAAAGCAGGTCTGGAGGATGTTCTTGCAAGAAGAGCAGGTCAGAAAGGTTTTTGATTCACTTAGCTTGTTAATTTGTTTAACAATAGAGAATTAAAGGGTGGTATTTAAGAGGACAAGCTTAAGTTGAAAACAGAGCATTGACCCACAGTCTATGTTACACTAAGAGACATAACAGTTCCTAACTCATGGACAGACACACACATATACACACACACAGAACTGAGAGCAAACACAAGGACTAACAACAGTGGGCCAGTAGCACCGATGCTGTAAGCATGACTTCTGTGTTACTTAAAGAAACAAAACACCTCACTATTTCAATACTGAAACTAAAAAGGGCATTTGGGTCTGTACCACAGAAATGGAGCATACACAGATTAGAAGGGCAGAATTTAAAAGAGGTCATAATAGCATATAGATGTGTTATTTACACGGCTTCTCTACTTCCATGCTGGTTTAAGTGAGAAAGGCTAGACTTCCTACAAATTCTGCATGAGGTCATTGAAATTAATGAAGATTAACTAGTTGACTTCTGCAGATGCTTAAACCCTATCAAGTAAAGCTTCCAAAGGCTTTTCTCTTTGGAGTCCCTTCTTGAACTAGTCTAGAAGCCATAGGTAGTAACAAAATCACTTTCTGGATGAAAGAATTCAAGCATGCATAATGTACTAGATACACTTCACAGGTTCTACTAGCTTTTTGCGGGACTTTTCCCTGAGAACACCTGCCTGTTAGAACCTCAGCTAGCTCTGTAGAGAGGGGTTGGAATAAAGAAAGTAATTATGGAATCCATTCTTCTTGTACTCAAATATATGGGCCATTTTTATAATTACAAACTTAAAACCAAAGCTCATAGCAATTCATGATTAGCTTATTTACATTTATATAGAGTCATCATCACTGTAGCTGTTGACAATTTGTAGTGCTACATTCTTCCCAGCAAATAAAGTCCTATTGGAAGTGTCCTGTCTGTCCATTCCCTTGCAAGAAAAACTTTCTTTAAAAATCTGAAACTTAGTTTTCAAGTTCCCCCTGATTGGACTCCAGTTCCCAAAAGCTAGACAAATATGTATTGTTTCAGCAATATGTGTATTGTTGCAGAATACATGTATCTTTTAAGCATTGTGAAAGAAGTCTTGTACATACGTCATAATTAGTGAAACATCTGAAAACCAGATGCTCTGGGCCTCTCTTTATAACCAAGTATATTCATCATTTCTTTCATAGCTTTCATCATTTCTTCTAGAATGCAATGGCCCTCCAGGCAGAAGGAATGCACTTTTGCTGTAGTCCAGTGTTGTTCCTATTAAACAGGAGTTTCTGCAACACCAGGCTGAAGACACATGCTCCCTATGTATGTGCTTAGCTGTGTGGATGGAAACACCCTACCCCACTTAAACAAATGTAAAGGTTTAGGGTCAGGGCAGCCTGCTTAGACCCATAACATATGTTCTCTGTTAACGCTCTGTTCCCCCTCTCCAAAGGGGAAGAGAAAGGGAATGAAGGAGAAAGACTTTTCAATTAGAAAAGAATGATAGGAGTAATAATCGCAAAATGGAATATATAAAAATATATTCAAAACCAGTATTGAATACACACACCCCCAGTGGCGATCACCTCAGAGTCACCACTGATGCTGTGGAGCAGGCGCTAGGGAGGTCTCAGGCTGCACTCACTGGCAGATGGGTACCAGATTTAGGAGCTGGATTCTGGAACTGGATTCAGGAATGCATGGATTGGGATCAAAGGCAGAATGGACAGAGTCTTCCTCAGATGCTGGCCACTGCAGAATAAAAGAGAGAAGACCCTCGTGATCCCTCACCTGTATACTGACTATGACATATATGGGATGGAATACCTCGTTGATCAGTTTACAGTCACTTCTTCTGTCTGCTTCTCCCTGCAGGTGCAGCCTTTTGCTTTCTGTACCCCACATTGTGGTACACAAGATCCAGGAGTGGCTTTGGTCTGCACACCAATCCTTGGTACTAACTCTAAACATAAGGTGATTTCACTGCTAGAAGCAGACACTGCCTGCAAAAACAGGCTGCTAACTTCAGAAAGTGCAGTTAGTTAGAAGAACTGAGCTGAAAAGTGAAATCACTGAACCAAGTAAGTTCTGTTCTCACTCAAACTAGGACAAGGATGAGCAAAGGTGAAGACAAAGGTGCAGACAGAACAGAAAAGGAAAAACAGAAGTCATAGAGATAAGTCAAAAGCTGGAGGAGAAAAGGAAGGAGCAGACTATTTTTTATAACAACCACTTGAGTAAAAGCTATTCAAGAAACTCAGTTTGAACCACAACACTTGAGATTCCACATTTGTTCTTAGCCAAATATGTCTGTAGCTTGGGGCTAAAGCATCTGCTTGCACATGTCAGAATGGAAGCACAGGTCTAGACCAAACTCAAAACCATGCATCTTATGCAGACACAAAAGCAATGCAGCACTCAGTGCAAATGGTTCTGCTGGGCCAGTAAATAGAAGTCCAGGAAATTCAAAATGGCTAAAAAATTCAAGGAGAAATCTGAAGAGAAAAAATTTGCAACCTCCAGTGCTCCTTACAAAACACTAAGCAGTTAGCTGCTAGCTGCTGAGATAAATTCTTCAGATATCTTGGCAACAAGGGAGCAGAAAGAAGCCCTAAGTCTCCTTCACTGCCACTTGAGTTCATGTTGCTGGCATTGCAGATGGAAAATTTATTAAGAAACATCTGTAGGGCTTTGAGCAGAGCAGTATATATAGGTAGAAGAGCAGGCAAACTCTCTCTATGACAATTCAGGAAAACTCTGGGCACTGTGCACACCATTCTCCTCCGCTGCATCACACTGCAAGACCACTATAAAGAGTAGGAGTTGATATTAGCGAGAAAGTTTGTCCACAATTTGAGCAGCATTATATCATTAATCTCTGCAGAGACTGTTTCAGCCTGACTGCAGAGTACTTGTATCATAGAAACATAGAATGGTTTGAGTTGGAAGGGACCTTAAAGACCATCTCTGTTCCAAACCCTCTACCTTTGGCAGAGACATCTTCCACTAGACCAGGTTGTTCAACATCCCATCCAATCTGACCTTGAACACTTCCAGGGATAGGGCATTCATGGGAAGCCATAAAGCAACTTAATGTCCTTCAGAATAAAAAAGACATGAATCTGCAGTGGCCAACAACTCTCAAGTGGTTAATCAGAGCAATTTCAATTTTTTTTTTTCCAAAAAAATTTATGAGTGAATCCCACTGATCATGCTTTTTCCATCTCTCCACATTTCCCATATTCCTGTCATCTCTAGTCCTTGATTCCCATAACCATGCACAGGCTGTAAGAACAATATGACTGAGGCACGCAAAATAATGAGTGGGATGAAGGAGGCAAATGGGAAAAAAATTACTGTTTCTTACAATGTGAGAACTGGAGAATAATCAGAAGAAAGCAGTATTTCTCCGTAAAACAATTAATGAACCATAGACATCCTTTCCACTGGATGCTATGAAGGTTAAAAGCATTTAAAAAAATAAAAAACAAAACTCAATGCTTAAATTCATGGAAGAGAAATCCACTAAGAACTAAACATACTTGTTGATAACAATCTTTCAGTCAAGACTTCCCACAAATTGTCAGAGGGTGAATCACGTTCAAGAGGAATTATATGTGTGCCTTAGTTCTACTTTTGTAACCTTGTCCGAAGTATCTGTTATTATACACGTACATACACACAAAAAGCAAGATAAGCTACCTAGCTAAGTTGGTGTCTGGTTTCACCTAGTACAGTAGTCCTTTTTATATGCCACTCTCTCCTCCCCTCTCTCATTTGCCAACATGTTTCCTTCAAGCTCTTGCCTCTAGATCTTGCCAACAAGACTGAATTTTTTAGGAACACCTCCCCAGGTGGGAGCTAGTGGTGTGTATGGTACCACTCATAGATCCCAGTATTGTATTTTAAAGCACTGCTGATCATTACATCATACCCCATTCTAAATAATCCTGCGGCCAACGCACAGCCCTGCTTAACTCCATTTATAGTAATCACACATAACTAGACTATCTGGTTGCATTCACCACTGTTTCTGAAAGGTCAGGATGTTTAGTAACTCATCACTTCAGCTAAAGAAGAAGAAAAGCCTGTAACTAGTTCCATTCACAAAATTTGAAAAGTAAAATCTAGTATCTTCCAAGAAGCTCAGGGTGCAGCACTGTAGCTCTCTTCTCTCTGACAGGTAACGACAGAACAGCTTCAACACCAAGCCTTCCTTCATTATCAGAAAGGATGTTTGCACAGAGGAGTTTAGGCTAAAGGACAGCTTTGCAGCTGCCTTCAGTACCTGAAGGAACAGAATTGTTTCATCTCTGAGTGTTTGCAGACTCTCCCTAGAAATTAATTCTCTTTTAAAAACTAAGCAACAAGAAGCAGCAACTTAAGCTGTAAAGATGAGGTGTGATCTTACTGAAAAGATCCCATAACTCTAAGTGACTCTTAAGTGAGAAATGTCTAAAAGCTGGTACTAAAAAAGCTGTTTATATTTTTATTTCTTGTATGGACATGTAGATGCAGAACACATGGAATACACAAACATAGTGTAAAACATACAATTTTGCCAGTACAAGGGGGTACATAATACATTATGTATTTGGTTCCAACGTATAATAGACATGAATATTTTTAAGTTCCTCTTTTTTCTTAGGTCATGTAGTAATTTCTGCACACACATGCACATATATGCATGTTCAAAATAATTTTCGTACTTGTCTAAATTTCAGAAGTGGATTACTGATAATAAAGTGTATATCAGATTAAATTATACCCAAATTGTATTTTTCATTTAAAACAGACTCCAGTGAAGAAGTTTGCTTTGATAAAAAGCTATGGGTTGACAAGTGTAGGTGTCATCCTGTCCTCAAGAAACCTGGTACCAGAATAGTATTTCTAATGATGAAATGCACTCCCTGCTGTCCAAATCAGCACAGAATCATCTCTTTCTTTTCTTAGAACACAACCCAGGGGAAGTTGTCTTCATTATGGTTACCTATCACCATCTAGTGACCAGAAAAGGTATATAAATTAACTCCACAACATTCCAATAGTTAATTGTTTGCCATTAGTGGATAAAACAATTAACAAAACTCTTTTCCTATGAATTGTCTGGGGGTGAAGGAAGTTTATCTACTCCAAACAAAACAGACTGACTTCAGCACGCACAAAGAAATGTCAATGCATTTGTGCAGTGCATGTGCATCTCTTACAGAGACCTGGACAGGCTGGAGGAGTGAACTACCAAGAACAGTATGAAGTTTAACTAAGAAAAGTGAAAGGTCCTGCACCTGGAAGAAAATAACCAAAGTGCCCAGTACAGGCTCAGATCTGTGTTGCTGGGGAGCAGCCTTGCTAAAAGTGACATGAGGATCGTAGTGGACAAGCTGAACATGAGTGAGAAGTGAGCCACAGCAGCAATGAAGACAAATTAGATCATGGACTGCATCTGTAGGGCCATTACTAGCAGAGATAGAGATGTCCTCATGACATTCTACTCAGCACTTGCTAAGCCACACCTTAAGTAGTGTGTCCAGCTGTGGTCCCCACAGTGAAAAAAAGATACAGACAGACTAGAGAGGGTCTAAAAAAGGGCCATGAAGATTATCAAAGGGATGAAGAACCTTCCCTGTAAGGAAAGACTGAAGGTGTTAGGTCTTTTCTCCCTGAAGAAGAGGAGACTTAGAAAGGATCTAATAACAGTATTTCAGTTCTTAAAGGATAGTTAGAAAGAGGATGAAGCAACATGGAGAGGGCAAAGGCCCTCCATGGGTGCAAGTTGCATCTGAAGAGGTTTCATCTTGATAGAAGAAATAATTTTTTCACAATGAAAACAACTGATGACGTGAACAACCTCTCCAAAGACATGATGGAGTCCTCATCACTGGAGGTTTTCAAGGCACAACTGAACAGAGTGCTTGATAATCTCACCTAGGCTCCGTTTTCCTACAAAGACTGGAACAGAACCCTTTCTATGGAAACCAGTAACACTGCACCAAGAAAGCACAGGCAGAATTCAGCTTTTTGCAGTCCTGCAGTCATCAAGAAAGGATGTATAGGAGCTTGAGGAAAAAAAAGGAGGTAGGGAGGAGTTGGGTTGGATCAATAACATGAGTTCTATTTAAAAGAAGAAAAACAACCATCCTTTAGAGTCAGAAATAGTATTCTAAAAACAGATGCTCATTGCAGTACCTAAAATGTTACAGGGAACTTCCTGTTTTAGGCAGACTGCAGATGGTAGTCACAAATGTCATGAGAGATCAGCAGTCAGCCTTGATGAAATGTAATACCCCTCTCTTGTTGGGGACATGGACAATGTCAGACCAGCATCTACAATTCAACTTTTACTCAAAACAAGTCATATGCCCAAATGCTACTTGAGATATAAACCCTTTAAAGTAGTGGGCTTTTATGCCTATTTCTCATAAAATCTTGTTTTGCTTTTTTTTAACAACCAATAACACCAAAGGATTTTTGATCAACAGCATGACATGCTCAGTACTTTATCTTACTACTTTTTGTACAATAAAATTTTATGACCGTGGAAGTCTTAATTTAGTTCTCTGTAGATATTATTCAGAGATTTCTGCATAAGTTATACTTTACTGACACCTTTCCTTTTTACTTCTGCCATCTGGAAGTACTTGTAAGTTTCTTTAACATCCACACATCTGTTTGGCAGAGATGCAGAAAGACCATTAGGGTACAGAGAATACTGTGAAATAAGTGTCTGTTCTTTAGGGGGGGTGAGAGGAAAATGAAAGCAGGTAAACAAATACATAATCAGCTCTTACTTTCCCTCTTTTTCTATATCCCCAAGTTAAAATGACCTCTTATACATACAACCTGAGCGTCTTCAGAGGGCATGCAGAGTGTCTTTGAGAGAGCAGATTTACTTGATTTGCACAGCACGGATTGGCAGCAGACTCATTTCACTAACGCTGCAGCATCCAAGTGGTTAGAGTAGTTCCCTGTGCAATAAATCAAAGGGAAAGGCTATTCCCCTACAGAATATGCCCCAAAGCTTGTCTAGAACACAGCATGCAAGGAAAGCCCCAGAAAACTTGCAAGCACAGCAAGGCTAATAACTATGTTCTGTATTTAGCCCTGCAGTCTTACACTTTGCATAAGCTGTTACCCTAAGAAAACCATGGGAACCCCTGTGACTCAGATAGAGATGACTGATAAATCTCCTTGTCAATTCCATGCTCATAGAACCATACAGTTTATTTGGTATATAGCAGCAATGGCTACACAGGGCAGGCTCAGATGAACAGAGCAAAAGATACAGGCCTTGCCCCTTCTTCTTCATTCCCTAAGGCATTCAGAGTCTTCTTTCAGAGCAGCAGCCCTGCAATAAGTAGAACCAATTAAATCAAGCAAAAAAGAGAAGTGCATTTGGAAATTGTTTCCTCTTGTCTCCATGCACAGTCACATAAATCTACACTTAGATCTGGCCCCCTGCTAAAATCTGTGCCTGAAGATCTTGACTGATCTCCCTCGCAAGAAGATCTCATTCATTATTGGATTATTACTTTTTTTTATTAATTGATAAGGACTTTAAGAACTCACCTTCTTCTCTGTTTTCTCTACTGGAACTTAGATAAGCGCCTCTCTCCATAGATTTCACTAATTTAACAGATCAAAATGTATGCTCCTTACAAACATGTGTGCCAGTTATCCTGTATAGCATATAACACAAGGTCATATATAGAAAGCTACTGGAATCAGCCATTTCTGCAATATTTACCACCAAAAAGAACTCCAGATGCAGTGTAAGTCACAGAATCACAGAATTTTTGAGGTTGGAACAGACCTCCAAGATTATCAAGTCCAGTCTATGACCCAACACCATGACATCAGCTAGACCAGGTCACTAAGAGCCACATATAGTCTTTCCTTAAACACCTCCAGGGATGGCGACTCCACCACCTCCCTGGGTAGTCCATTCCAGTATCTAATCACCCTTTCCATGAGGAAGTGCTTCCTAATATCCAACCTAAACCTCCCCTGGTGCAGCTTCAAGACGTGCCCTCTATCCTGTCACTAGTTGCCTGGGAGAAGAGACAGACTCCTACCTGAGTACAGCTTCCTTTCAGGTAGTTGTAGAGAGTGATAAGGTCCCCCCTTGAGTCTCTCTTCTCCAGGCTGAACAACACCACCTCCCTCAGCCTCTCCTCATAACACTTTCCCTCCAGTCCCTTCACCAGCCTTGTCACTCTCCTCTGGACCCGCTCCAGCACCTCAATATCCTTCTTGAAGTAAGGCGCCCAGAACCTCGCCAGTGCCAAGTACAGGGGGAGAATTACTTCCCTATACCCACTAGTCACACTATTCCCAATACAAGCCATGGTGCCATTGGCCTTCTGTGCCACCTGGGCACACTGCTGACTCGTGTTCATCCAGCTGTCAACCAGAACTCCCAGGGCCCTCTCTGCCAGGTCCCTCTCCAGCCACTCATCCTGCAGTCTATAGTGCTGCATGGGGTTATTGTGGCCAAATGTAGGACCCTGCACTTGGTCTTGTTGAACCTCACGTTATTGGCCTCAGCCCATCGACTCAGCCTGTCCAGGTCCCTCTGCAGCATCTCCTGACCCTCCAGCACATCGACGCTCCCCCCCAGCTTAGTGTCATCTGTGAATTTACTCATGGTAGACGTTCCTCTCATCCAGGTCATCAATAAAGATGTTGAATAGAACTTGGCCTGGTACTAATCCCTGGGGGACACTCGTCACCAGACACCAACTGGATGTGGTACCATTCACAACCACTCTCTGTGCTCAGTCATCCTGACAGTTTTCCTAAGCCTCACTTAACAAATGGAAAACCATGTCAAGGAAAAGGAGCAAATGTTCAAAGCTATATTTTTCCTTTACCATGCAATGTTATCTGCAAAGATACAAATTAACAGAGAGACAACAAATACCAGAATCCAATCTCTTCACAACAAAAGCCTCTTCAAGAGTGCCCATTCAGAGGGATTCTGCTGATGGATGATACCTGCCCATGTTACAGAAAAGGACATCAACAAACATCTACCATCTGTTAAGTACAGCAAGAGCTTTTCATTTTCCTTTAGAATAACCAGCTATTTCATTCAAGGTACATGCTTCTTTTTCATCATAGAAGAGTCCTTTTTAATCGGCATTCTCAAAATAATTATATTAGTCACTTACCACTCATTTATACAACATGAACAACTTAACCATTTAATCTCACATTAAGCTGATCCTTCTTCTGCACACTCTGAAATAAAGGAGTGGCTGAATTAATCTCCTAGGAACACTTTTTGCCTACACAGACTTCCCAAGCTAGTTCTACAAAACTCTGGGTCACTACTTGTTGAAAATAGTTGAAAATAGTAGTTGAAAATAGTAGTTTGAGAAGGATGAAGAGATACTTTAAAGCCCTGGGAAAGATGGTGGGAGGATCTGGAGCACAGGTTATATTCTCTTCTCTTCTTCCCGTTTCAGGTAGAGACTCAATAACTGACAGACGCATACAGTCTATTAATTTATGGCTTTGTAACTGGTGTCACCATAACAATTTTGGGTTCTTTGACAATGGTATGACTTATACAGCACCAGACTTGCTGGCATCTCATGGGGGGCACCTTTCAAAAAGGGGGAGGAGAGTCTTTGCATAGGAGATTGCAGGACTGATTGATAGGGCTTTAAACTAGATATGAAGCAGAATGAGGTTATCTAGGTTAAAGAGGAAGTGGTCAGGGACCTTCTACGCCACTTGGATGCACAGAAATCTATGGGACCGGATGGGTTACACCCCAGGGTGCTGAAAGAGCTGGCAGATGTGCTCGCCAAGCCACTTTCCATTATTTATATGAAGTCCTGGCTATCTGGGGAGGTCCCAATGGACTGGAGGTTAGCAAATGTGACACCCATCTACAAGAAAGGCAGAAAGGAGGACCCAAACATCTATAGACCTGTTAGTCTAACCTCAGTACCAGGGAATGTCATGTTGCAGATCATCTTGAGTATAGAGGACAACCAGCGGATCAGGCCCAGTCAGCATGTGTTCAGGAAAGGCAGATCTAGCCTGGCAAACCTGATCTCCTTCTATGACAAGATGACCCGACTACTGGATGAAGGAAAGGCTGTGGATGTGGTCTACCTGGAC
>JANHGN010010364.1:61601-75198 GCA_024605025.1 Megaceryle maxima | reverse complement strand
GATATGGTCTAGGGGTGAACTTGTAGAGTAGGGTGAATGGTTGGACACAATGATCCCATGGGTCTTTTCCAACCTAGTTGATTCTGTGACTCTGATTCTGTGATTCTGCTTACCTCCTCCAGAGAGGTAGGATGATTACCTAGCCCCTGTATCCTCTCATCCAAGCTCCAGCATTGGGTACCATCCATAACTAATTGTCTTTCTCCTCCCATATCTCAGTGATCTCTTCACATGTACTTTTGGAGTCCTAACCATGCTAATGTTACCTTGACATTATAGAACTCAGGAATTTGCAAAATTATGGCACCTCTTTTGGAAATATGGGACTTTGGACCCAGATGTCCATCTCTGGATTTTCATAATACAGATTTCATGTTAAGATATCTGTAGAGAAGAATGAAGGTGCCCATTGTCAAGGTTCTGAAAAAGAGGAATGGGCAAAGGAAAGACCGAGAGGATCAAATACAATGTTTCTCTGGTGTTGGAAGTTCAGTTTTGAAAGTGCCTTTGTTACCTCCAATCTATTGTGTCCCAGGGCTAGCTGTAGCGTTCATAAGAGGTGCAGCAGAGTGCCTTCAGTAGAATACATGCTGTAAATAGAAACACTGATCTTGAAACTTTCTGGGTGTGTGTTTATGTGTTGAAAAAGTACAACCCTAGTTAAAGTACTGCAGTGCTGGGGAAATATTACTGTTTAACACAAAGTATGACAATTTGTCAAAGCTGCTGCTTTTGCAATGAATTTCAGATTATCATATGATTAATGCTGATGAACTGTAATACTTAAAACTTACTATTTCTAATTGACTTCACTGAATTAATCATAGCTATATTAATCTACCCAGTCACAGGATGATGCAAGTAATGATAATCCTTACTTGATTATTCTCAGTTACTGGAACACTTTTGTGTTTCTATCATGTATGACTTTCATGGCAGGAGTCTTTAAAAATTGACTTTAATTTTCCATCTTATTGTCATTAATTTTTCTTTTAAAATTGATGTGTAGAATTCCTTTTTCTTCCTATTTCTGCCAATTTGTCTTTTGTGCTATTAAAAATAAAGAGACATATATAACAATGACATATTTTCCTCCCACTCTCCTTAAGAAGGGATTTTTAAATTAGATTTCCCTGTTATACAAAAATCACAGGAGGGGAAAAAAAAAAAAGTAAAATTTAAACTGTTTTGTTAGTTTTAAAAATGTCAGGAATGAAAATTGGCTTAACCTACTCTTACCTATACTCCACATAGTTTTTCTGATACACCTTAAAAACTATGACACAGATGTCCTTACTGAATTTAACATTAAACAACAGTCATAAATATTTGTCCATTTGCAAAGAAATCCTAAAAGTGATATTTATATTCTAAAGTGGAATTAAACCTTCATATGATTAATAGTCTTAACAACTGAAAAACATATACTTTAGTATTCTGAATTCTTTTTACCTGCAATGGGGAAAATGATTTGCCATTCTGAGTAATTCCATAAGATGAACATAGGAAATATTTGCATATTTTCTTATTATTCCTTTGAGCTTTTAGAATTAAGTATTCCTCTTCCCAAGGTTTGTTTGCCCTCCAAGAAATAACTGCTTCAGAATCCCATTGTTCAATCTAAAACAGTAGAGAAGGTGGTTAAAAGAAACATCCTGAAGTGAGCTAGCCATAAACACAAACCTAACATACTAATGGACAAAGACTACTGCATTCTGTGTGTATGTCTCACCCACATCAAGGCAGTGAATTCACTGAGCATGGCAAACTCCTCAAAAGCAGGAGATAGAACTGGGTTAACTAAATAAAAGTTTTCCATATTTCACTATAATATTGATTTCTGTGAAATTTGTTATATAGGCAGTGTTACCTAAGAGGACTGAGCCTATCTAGTTTTAACATCATTTTCTGCCCGGAAATGGGCAGGAGAAATGGAAGGAGAAAGAGGCAAGTGGATGTGTCATCAAAATCAAAATACTTTTTTTCTCCTTAAAAACATTGCCATTTCTTTCTTTTGATGGCTCAGTTTAAAGGAAGGAAAAACACAGGTGCGTGCCTGCTGTTACACTGCCTTTGTTATCACCACAGTCACTGCCATAATAGCACTTTCAATGTCCGTGCCTGACTCCACCACTGGCACTATTACAAGAATAATTATAGCAGCATTGACTCTACTACCCTCTTGTCCAGCCTTGTCTGTGACATGCATTTAAAGTGTTTTATTCTACCTGCTTTCAGGCAAGGGGGATTAAGGGAGTAAGAGGCCCAAGTCAGCTCTTGCTTTCTTCACAGCAGGGCCAGCCTGAGTGAGGAGCGAGGCAAGGAACAGGCATTACCTATAAGCCTGTCTTCTTCACTACTTCTGGACCGGGCAGGGCACAGCAGAGCCAACACATTCAGCCACCAGTTAGTGCTGATTGCATTGGAGAAACATCTCTGCAGAACAATGAGGAATAAATCTCAGGTTTACCGTTAAGCATGTAATGAACTGCTGGGCAAAGCACAATGACATCAACAGGTTATGCAGTGTCAGAGCTCTGCTTGGGCCTGCATGGTGCAGAAATATGGATTTCAGTAGTCAGTGGCACAGTAAGGAATTATGTCTCTGGAAATATCCATCTTCCTCTGGCTCTGCAGTACAGGTATGACTTTATCTGTGTGCCAGACAGGGGTAGCCTTGGTTAAATATCCTAAGAAAAGCTTGAAGTCATATCTAAATCTGCAACAAGAGATCCCTAACACTCTGTTAGGAACCTTCATCAAACACACAGGTATAACTCACATTTAGAATATGTAAATTGAAGTTATTTTGCTCTTCCAAAGTTCACATCTCTTAGACTTCTTCTATTTGCTCCAGTATGACTGAAAACATATACAAAAAGAGTAACCTGTCAAACAGGGTAAAATTTGTCTACCTTGCCTTATTTAACCGTAAGGCACCCATGAAACAGAACAGCTTTGTTAATGGTAGTCCCATAAACAGGTGTTCAGAAGTTTATGCCATTTTACTGCCCAGAGGTACCAGTTAATGAGATGTGAAAATTAATTAAATTGGCAGTTTGATGTGAAAATACATGAAAAAGCCTGCTAAGTTTTTAATGTTCTGATGTTTGCTTAGAACAAAAACACAATTATCTAGAGAAATTTGGAGCATTTTGAAGAGCAAAGCTTTTTTTACTTGGTATTTCAGACAGTAACATATAAGTAATATTAACACACTTCTATATTTGCATAGGTCTGTTTTCATCTCTGCCCACAAAGAACCAAAACCAAAAATATACTATTTTTGTATACAACATCTTATAATTCTGAGATGGAGATGGTAATTTAACTCTTGAACTGCAGAGAGCACCAGCTTTTTTCTTTTGGAGTTATTTTTTGGTTGGTTGGTTGGTTGGTTTGGTTTTGCCAAAGCAGGTTAAGCAAATCAAAGAAAAGGCCTTTTTTTTCCAGAACATGGAAATGCAGAACATTCTGTGCAGTAGATATGCCTGTAGATATTAACTTATAAACAAGTTGTATGGAAGCCTCTTACTAATTCCTTTTTTTTTTTCTGTCCTGGATAAGAAAGCAAAGAAGTAATTCATGTACGTAAACAATGGAGCAGATAGAAAGCTCAGAAAATTACACTCATCAATGCAAAAGCAAGACAAGAGTTCCGGTTCCCAAGTTCAGATTAATTCAAGGGTCACTGACTTCTTCCAACAGTCTTTTGATTGCATTTCTTCTTAAAGTTTCCAGGAAAAGTGAAACTGTGTAAGGCAGCCTCCACAGATATAAAGCAGATGGTGGAGATGGAATATGAGCAAGCTGCCATCACAATGGCTATAAATTTCCACAGTCCACTTGAAAGCTGGGGTAAACAAGGAAAGACAACCTTTTGAGCACCTCCAGCAACTCTCATACACTGTTCTTCATGGTGTTGCTAAAAGCCAGTGTAGAGTCTATAACATTTAAGTGATAATACTTTAAATACTGGGGATTAAAACTCTCAGTCCTTCTGACAGTGATATCTCTCATCACAGGATTAGAGCATCAAATGTACAGAATAAGTTATTTGCACTTTCAAAGTTGTTTTCCTTCATTAAAAAACCAAAACCAAAACCAAAACCACAACACCATAGTCCTTCATGATGCATCCAATACTATTCCCTCACTTCCTTTTCCATATTTGTTACTGCAGTACTAACACATTACTTCAGTTTCTCCCACAGACACCCCAGGGATTTTTAGAAAAATGTTTAGTCCACTTCTGTTCTCATTTATACCTCTCCACAAGGCTCATTCCAGCTTGTTTTAAAGAAATTATCTAAGTTTCAATCATGGACCAGTTGAAGACAATTCTCATATACATAGAACAATTGAATAAAGCATTCTATAGATGAAAAACTGATACAAATCCTTGTTTTTCCTTCTGTATTACTATATTTTCTTGTGTGTTACAGTCTATATAGTCAGCTGTATTTTATCTCTCAAGCTACATGTTTCTAGACAGAGTTTATACCTTTTATGTCATTCCAGCCATGTCTTCCAAAAGAAAATATCTCAACAGCACACAAAAATTCTAACCACTGCAAGAGCAGTACATCTGTAAAGGTCATCATACACAGTCATCATCTACTAAGAAAAAGGCTTTGTATGTAATGTTACTGAGAGACCATTTATTCTATTTTTCATAAGAAGTAGTAGTAAAGATGTAAACAGTGCAGAAATACATGGCTATGTTTTCTGCTCTTTCACTCATTCTTTGCTCCAATTTCTCAGGTACCAGCTTTTTTACTAGCTTGTTCCGATGGGGACTGCATAGTTGTTTAGACGAGGGATCCACAAGTCATGGTGTATTCAGCCTTATTATGAGTTCAAAGAATACTTGAAACACACGAATGTTTATAGCAAAGGACATAAACTACAGTGGGAAATGCAGTTTTCTTCCAAACTTTTATGTGTATTTTACTTCTTTTTCATTTGCTTTTTGATTTTTTTTTTTTTCCCCAGATGTTACAAGTGCCTATTAAGAATTTGACATACCTTATTGCTCTTAGCACTACCCAGCATTTTCAGATCATCTTACTCATTGATTTCTGGGACATAAACACTCTCCTTATCATTGTCAAATAATAAAGGGTGCCATAGTTCTGTCTCAGTTGACATGAAAATGACTAATGATTTCATTAATAGGATAGATTAAAGGTAATGATAATCAGTGACATCTTATTCTGTAGTGGCATCTGTATTGATGCATCTCTGGCACCTGAAACACTAGACAATTTTCTTTTATTAAATGGACTTAAAAGAGATTGGCAATATCCTGTTTCCTTGGGTATGTTCCAGGGAGCTCCTTCTAACACTGTAAATAGCATGTCAAACCCAATACTGTTTTCCTAATCAAATATTATTAACAGTGCTTCAGTGGTGGAGTACAGCAAGATGTCTGAAGGGCTGTACTGCCTATTTGAGGTTCAATTTCATTTGCCATTTATAATAATAAAATAAAACATAGCCAGAAGCTTTTCTTTATCTTGAAGCTGATTACATCATTTGTATCTTCTGTATATGACATTGCTTATTTTCACTTCTGAGTGAGCTGCAACAGTGTTAGGTATAGGGCTTTGGCATGGGACTAAGAGCCACACATACAGTCAGGGTGCAAAAATTAAATTCATCTGGGGAAATTAGTTTAAATGGCACCTAGACACTGGGGATCTCTAAGGTTGAGGGTAGCAAGCTCACAGGCTAAGATCCCAGCTTTCAATAATATACACACAGAGATCACAATATTCATAAATACCAAGTCCCTTGCAGCATCAGATCTGACCTTCTGCTTCAGCCGTCATGGCTGTGAGTCAGTGGGTTGCCTGGGCACAAGCTAGGAGTTCTGCTTTGCAATACCAGAATTAAACAGACTTCCATTATATTCTATTCATAAAAAAAATGCAAATTGGAGATGCAATATAGCTGGGGAAAAAAAGTCAATTTAGTAATGGTATGGACAGTTCCCTTATGTTAACTAGTGTCAGGCTGAAAAAAAGAGCAAGTCCTCTTGCTGTCCAATTTTAGATTCATTGATGTAAATGAATTTATAGAAACCATACACTGAGAAATACACTTTTCTTCTTTTTTAACACTTACCTTTTAACATCTAGCAAATAAGACATGTCTATTTAGTTTTCATATGTTTTTGCTTTGCTGTTACAGCTATCCAGTAAAGGAGGGAAGGGTATCAGAGAGGCTATGTGTAACCTACAGCAGCCAAGAACATTTTTCAATTTTTGATCGGAGCTGACACCTTAGGAGGGGTCCCAGCTCTGCATCAAGACCATGTAACACAGTAAACATAATTTTTGCCATCACCAGGAAAAAGCACCAACTTTAAACTGACCGGTGTCAGTGACTGTTGCCTGACCTGTTTTAGCTTGAGTGCTGGGAAACTGCCTGTGGTAAAGGCCAAAGAGCCCCAGGGAACTAGCATGCAACAAACAACAGCCCCCTGGGGTAACAGAACTGAGCAAGGCTTTGGGGCATCTTTCAAACTTCAGCTGGGAAGCAGTGAGAAAGAAGAAGACTGCCTTAAGGAAATCTATAAAGATATCCCCAGGCAGACCATATAGCCAGGAGGAAGAACCTCCACCCTCCAAGACCTTCATACTCCCAGAGAAGGCCCTGGGATGCCAGTCACTCTTGTTTTGCTGAAAGAAAATCTTGATACAATTCAGATGTGGTTGGTCTGTCTCCAAAGAGGTCAGAAGAGATGAGGGAGAGACCTTCAGAACATCAGGACTTCCCACCAAGAGATGTCTAGAAACAGACTGAAAGAAGAAATTCACTCCATATAAAGCTTTACCTGCTCTAAACAACTTGTTTGGAATGCAGCTCCCTGCTTATTAAATAGAAAGGGGAAGGCAGGTAAATCTGACTTTGCCTTCTATTCAGCAGTGTGAATACCTTGTCCAAGGTCACATAGAAAGGATGAAAAGAACTCACCTCTTTCAAGTTCTATCTAACCATATATCATTTAATGAACTTACCATTCATGACACTACTATTCTCTCATGATGTAACTGCTGCTCAGAGCTGCTAGCTGTCATCTAGTGGAAATTTCTCACTGTTTCCTTCCTTTAGTTGAATACTTCTATGACAGTCAGTAAAACTCAGCAATGTCCAGCTGTTAAACCCTTGTCTCTAGAGAACGGAGGACACTCAAAACAAACAGAAACCTGTAGTAATACAATATTTAACTCTGAAACTATTTTATTTAACTTTATTTAACTGCTGAAAACTCTTTTTACTTTCGTCTCATTCGTGAAAAAAATCCCAATCAGCATATCGTACATGGGTTATTTTTCTTAATATCTCTGCATACACACAGTACAGCAAATTTGACAGACTGGATCTATATGATTTAATGTGGACTGTTCTCTCCTCATGTAGCTAAAATAACTTTACTTAAGGGTTGTGCTGGAAGTCCCCAAGGTCAGCCATACCCGAATTCTACATTTGTCTAAGGGACAAACCTGTAGCTGCCAAAAAGCAGATAAATTCTTCTTGGCCTGAGGCTGCACTGCAATGACTAGGAGGCCTAAAATTCTTCTTCCTTCAGACTGTGGGACTGATAGGAAAGCTCCTCTTGAGCAGCTAGGCTGTGGCGCTGAGCCAAGGTAAGATGAGTTGAGAAAACTATACAAATCTTGACATTTTTAAAAACAAATGTTTGTTTACAGGAGATACTGAGGACATCATAAAACTGTAGGACTCTCCTAGCAGGACAAACATATCATAAAAGGTCAGGTTTTTAGAGATTCTGGAAGAGGTGCAGTGAAATAACTGCACCATGCTGTACCTTTACAACCTACAAGCCTTACAGCTTTTTGTTTTTACTCCTTATGCATGCACCATTTTGTAATCAGAAAGATGCATATGCAGGAATCATGCTCATTTCAAAAGCTGACACACAAGACAGGACTTGAAGAAGACCCATGTAAAGAAAAACTCCAAAGTCTGTGTTGCTCTGACTTTGTTATCTCTGATCCTTGTCAATCACCATACAAGACAAGACGACACAAGAATAAATTTGTAATGGATGGTGCCACTGGTGTTATGCGGCTATATCATATTGCCTACCTTTCTAAAAATGAGGTATTCAGTACTAACTCCCTGACTGATGCTTTTTGGTGTGAGAAAAGAGTTTCTGAGTAGCAGTTGAAAAATTGAGATATTTCTATTAGCCAAGTGCTTCACCTCACCTTGTGAAGTCCACATAGGCATGGAACATGTCCCAAAGGATAACTCCTCATTAGCTTTTACAAGCCAGAATGGGCTATAAGGTCTTTGAAACAATTTGGGCTAAGATTAATTATGATAAAAACACCCTTTTCTTACCTTTCTGACAATGGTGATGCCAATTTCTTAAATAACAGAGAACTTTAAAGAAAACATGTCTGAGCAAGGCAAGCTTCTGCCGTGTTCTGAAAAGCTCAGAAACTAATTTGTCCTTCTTCTTAGGAGTGGATATAAAGGTAGCTCTCCTTGAATTCATTGTGTCATTGGCACGTTCCTGGCTCCAGAGTCTGCCCCCTTTAAGGTCAGTATTTTCCAACTCAACATTGTTGCAATGAATTGTACATATTGAGAAAACATGGCACACCAGCTGAAGTCAGGGGAGAGAGCTGAGCAAAGACTCCAAAGTTTGATTATCAGCATTATTTACAAAAATGGGGCATACAGCACAAATATGTCTGTAATACCACAAACTGTCTGTCTTTTGTTTCTTTGGCTACTATGGCCACAGTCACAGGACACCATAGCAACCGCAGACCCAGTATAGGCAGAGAAGCTGAGGATTTTCTGTATCTCAGAGCAAATATGATTATACATATGAAACAAAGATTCAACAACAAAAAAATGATGTAAAGGATATTCATACTGAAATAAAAATTGTATGAAAAGCCCTTTCAGCTAGGTACACATCACAACAAGAGGATTCTGGACACAGCCAGGGCTTTGCAGTTATACACATTGTTTTTCTAGTAAAGTGAAAATTGTATGTAGCTACACAGGTACTTTTCACAGCTACCCAAATAACAAGTTTCACATATTGTCTCTACCACACATATAACCCCACTCCGCATCAAGAATTAAAATAGAGACTGAACAGAAATAAATGAGAACATTGTGTCAAAAGGGGACTTCAGTAAAAGTTAAGTAATATCTTTTGGAATCCACACCTACTTGAATGTGTAATTTTACATAGATGGAAGATTGCTTGAGTTTAATAAAGAACAGCTCCTTAACAGTGATCTCATAAGGAATAAAAGAAAGTCGGTGTGGTTTACATGTGCAGAAATTCTATCACTAAAATACTAAGCAATACAAATTTACATAAGAAGTGGGCTATTACAGTTATTTTACCATTCCTCAGGCTTTTGCATTCTAGTTCAAGTCTTCTAATCTTCCTCATTTCAACAACCTCATGTGAACATGACATAAGCTTGTGGCATAAAACATTAATGACACCAATGAGAGTGGTTATACAGGAGAGTAGAGAATTCACATTTAGGTTCTCTTATCTTTGGCCCTGGTTCATCAAATGACATCATTGTATTCTTACATGCATGTCTAGTCTAATAAGCATGTAAGAATCCATTTAGCTTTAAGCATATTCTTGAGTAATATTGAATTTGCAAATTTAATTTGCAAGGTCCTAGATAGAAATGATTTCCTGACTCTAGTCCCAAGTCTTTAAAATAACAAACAGCTCGGAGAGATCTGTCCATGCCTAAGTCATGTGCTTCATGAATCACACCAAAGCTCAAATGCACAGTATCACAGAAATACAAGATCATATTCTGTAGGAAACAATTTATTTTGTCTTGCTATGTTATCACCAGTACTGAAAACTGATTTATGTTATCTAACGTTTTGTAAATCCAGCCTTTTATGGACTATCCCTTCTGACATGGTTCTCTTCCCCATCCTGATACTGTGGTTTGCCTTTTAAGAAACCAAACACCATAGATAAAACTGCTCAAAATATAGCTTCGCTATTTTGTTCCAATGATTTTTTCACACTGTTTCTTTAGAAAGCAATCAGGAAATTTTACCTTTTGGTGCTGCACTTTCATCCTAGAAAGAAGAGGGGCAGATGATGAATGAAGAAAATAGCTACATTAAAATTGTGTAATTCCAGTGATGACATAAACTTAAGGGGCATTTACATAATGTTCTATTTTTACTGAAAATCCAGTTCTTGTTATTGCATAAAATATGTCTTTCCTGACCCCTTCTACATATTTATATATTTGTTGTAGATTCTTCAAAGTCACACATGTTCACTTATGTTACCATGTTACCAGTGTAATATGTATGGTTACTAAGGCAACAGATAATAACACCATGTGTGTTTGTAACATGTTAATAACATCAACACTTTGAGCATAACATTGGAATATAAACTATTAAATTACCTGAAAAAATGCTAGGTTTTTACTATTATTCAGCTTTTAAAATGATAGATGTTTTATGTTCAGGTGTTTTGGTAATCCCTTGACAATTAATTATTTAATTCTACAAATTTATCATCACAGATTGCCAGTGCCATTTTTGGGCTAACTAGTTGCACATCTCAGTAAACACTGCACTCAGTATTAGAAAATCAAGTGATCAGTTCACAGTACAAAGCATTCATGGAAGTTAAATTATGACAGAGCTGAGCTAGGAGTACTTTATGAAGCTAACCATTTACTTATGATGTCCCTCGGAGGATTGTTAATCCCTGTAATCTTTATTTTGGAGACAAGAAGAGCCATTGGTGACAGCTGTTAATCTCACTAATACATCTTTCAGCCATTAAGACAGTCTGTGCTAAAATAAATTAAAAAAAAAAAAAAAGGTGGGAAGTTTGGTCATGATGCAAAATAGTCTCTTTCAAGATTTCGATAGTAATAAGTGACAAGGTCAAGTCAGAGTGCATTGCAGACATTCATTTGAGCTCTCTCCCCCTTCCCGTTCTTCCTTAAGGGACTTGGCACCAGGGCCATGAAGGGGGGGTGCTGAGGGTATCGGTGCATTGCTGCTTCAGCACCCAGGGCTACCTTTTGTTCTGCTTTTAAATCTTTTAAGGTGGAATGGATCAATTTCCAGGTGGTAGCCAACTCTGAGGCATGGTTATCACCATGAGTAATCACATCCCACAGCTTTTCCCCTATTCCTTCCCAGGTTTCTGGGCGAAATGCTGTCACCATGTCAGAAGGATACTCTTGTTTACGGCACCACCTTAACAATCTCCGTACAGAGATCTCATCATATTTCATTCCTCTCTTAGAGAGCATATGCAGCAGGAGTCTGACTATCGCCCTCTCTTCGGTGGATGTGTTCTGCCCCATGCCGCCCCGGTTTGCTCACCTCGCTGGGTGCTTTTCTCTCTGTTGCAACGTCTGCTTCTGCTCAAGTCGCTTCCTCAACTCCCCTGCTTCAGTCCAGCTGACAGCAGTGCTTCCAACTGGGCTTCCCCCGCGGCTTGTTCTGCACTGTCTTCCTGGCGATCACATTGGGGTCACCATTTCTGGGGGGAGAATGGACTTTGGCAACTCCATGGGAGTTATAAAGACCTTTATTATCAGTACATCCCTTGGTTGTATAGAGCAAGCTTCACTGATCACGCACACCAACAACAGTGATGATTGGACGGACACATGCAATAGTCCACACACTGTTCACACACCTAAATCTACTACATGATTGGCTGTCATCTAACTTGACCAGTACCCCCCACGTCCTGTTTTTCTTTACTTTACTCTGCTTTATCTTCTTGTTTCATTGCCTTTTCTCCACCATTCTTCTTCCTTTGCACTATTTCCATGGTTCAAGGACAGTTCCTGATAACAGTGTCCAGTGTTTTCTTTCAAACAAGATCCCACACAGTAACAATGAGCTCTTGTACAATTTTGGCTTGCATTCCTGAAAATAAACAGCTTAAAATAATAGCAAAGTCCTGAACTTCGTACAAGTAGAAATATGGGAATGACAAAATACTGTGGACATGCAAATCTGTACAAGCATTCTTATCTCCTGTGGAATAATGATTGCCTTTGCCCTGGTTTAGAAAGAAAAATCAATTGCCAACTTTGTACAACTGCAAAATGACTGCTAGAGTTCCTGGGGAGATTCTGCAGATGCAGGACAAGCAGGCTAAGAGAACAGGGTGAAAACTCCTTCCATCTCAAGGCAAACCCACAAGGAAGCCCATCCATTCATCAGGCTCTCACTAGAGGAAGTTTTAAGGTAATGACTGGGGAACTACTGACAGATCTTCCAGAACTGCAGAATGAGATGGGAGGGCAGAAAGAGTATGATGACAGTATTGAAAATGAAAACCATAAATATTCTGAATCAGATGTTTATTCATTTGCACAAGGGGCATATCTTCCATTGCCTCCACAAAGTGTATTTATTACATCAGGTCTCTTTGGTCATTCTTCTGAAATGAAGAAAGGTATCTGACTTGGCCATGACTGTCTCCAAGAAATGACTCTAACTTGTCATTGCAGATTTGGGTTATTTACATATTTGATTACATACTGACACTAAAGAGTACATTACTAGAATAGAATTATGGCAGAAATGTGCTTGGGAAATCAGCAAATTCCAGTGAGAACTATGAATCCCCAAGATATCTCTGAATGATGAACTATGTATTTGATTCTTAATTATACTGAAAGATGTACAAAACCTCATCTCACCTGAATCTGTAAAGTTCAAGATTGCCTACACAAATTTGCCAAGTCTCCAAAACATTCCTTTTGACAAAGGTGTGAAGAAAATCAGCATCCATACATCGATTCTTGATCCCTCTGCTCCAGGAATATGGTTTGAGACACATTCTGCACATGGATGATCCATACTCTCTTATTTTGGAGACCTGTTCTCACACCTGAGAAACATGCAGGTATCTAAAAGATGGTAAAAATAGCATATCAACAGAAAAAGGCCATTGTCATGTCTGACAGAAATTACTCCAGATTTTGAAAATCTCAGACTCTGTATATGGCAGAAGCCTAAGTAAGTGAGCAGCATTTCATTCATTAGAACTACATTCATTAGATACTTTAAATGCCACAGGTGGGCTCAGTGCTTTCCAGTGAATATTTGAAAAAATCGGTAAGTCTCCAGAGAAACAAGTGAGCACTGGACTATGCAATTTTACCCTCTAGATCAATTTGTGGAGAGATATATATATATAAAAGGTGGAAAGAAAATTGTTTACGATGGTGTAATAAACTGATTATTGTATTCAACATAACCAACTGATGTGACATTCACAAGAAGAATATCTTAGAGAGTTAGTTTACTAATTTAAATAAATTCAGTGTTCCTTTAAACTAAACAGATGGCAATCTATAAGATGTGCTTCAGACACAGCATCATAGAGCCCTCATCAAAAATAAGGATGCATTTCTGGTCTAATTTCTTGCCTTTTGATCCCGTTCCAGTTCAGGAAGCAGAGAACAATTTCAAAATGAATTAGCAGTGCCTGCACTCATTTTCTAGTTAAAATAGAAAATTACAAAGAGATAAAGATTTAAGCAGGTTGACAGTCACCGCT
>JANHGN010010364.1:38142-61501 GCA_024605025.1 Megaceryle maxima | reverse complement strand
AAGCAGGTTGACAGTCACCGCTGAATTTCTGGGGAAAAAAAAAATATATATATATATATACACAAAATTTTAATTTACTTTTATTGGTGTGCTACTTCATGGCCTCCTGGCTGTTACAAACCTGTCTTCTGAAAAAATAAAATGTCAATAATTCTACCTACAGCAGTTTAACTACAGGTAGTAAGCCCCAAATGGTTTATCTTATGACAAAGGAGTATTATGAGCTGTTCATCATCAAGTGAACATACATATGACAAAATTTAAGTTACAGATTCGAAAAAGTTATGGGAATGAACTTGTGTCCTAATACTTCCACAGCTTAATTCATTTAAAAGTTAATGAAGAAACATAGAATCATTAGCTCCAGTTTTACATTAACATAGGAGCAATAGGTTCTAAACTTCCCTTGCCATCAGGCAGTTTCAGGAACTTCTGCTAAAACAATAGTTGTGCTGCCAGCTTTTCCAAGGTGGGATTTGTCTGTTCTCCACCCCAAAGCATGTCAGTTGGAAAATATCTTTATTTAAAATTACCTAAATGCTGTGCTCCTGATTTGTTTGTTTTGGTTTGTTTTTGTTTTTCCCCAAAAGTGTTGGGAAATGATGCTATGTTGGTATGTTTATGATACAGAGCACATCAGCAGGAGCAATTAAAAACTGGTAAAGTAGTTCAGCCTTTCATTACCTTTGTACTAGTATGTTAAACAGTATCAAGACATTAGATCATAATTATACATATTATTTAATCATTATCATAGTCTTTGGCATAATTTTAGCGCTAGACAATGCTCACAGATAATGCTTGGACATGGTCCAAGGGAAAGCACATCTGGTGTTATTTCCAACAGGCAATTTCCACTTGCCTATCCTATTTTGAGGCAAAGAGGGAAAAAATTGCCACTTAACCTCAGGGCTGAGGAACAGTCTCTCAGCAATATTAGTTACAAAAATAAGCATGGTTAGCATTAAAAATCCTAGCTTCCCAACAGCACAAGTCCCAGGGGGCTGAGATCATCTCTCAGGAGACAATCAAGAGAGCAGGAGAACTGCACAACTCACAACATACAGTAGCAACCTCCAATTAATTCAAAAACATGAGAGAAAACCAAATCCCTATCACATAATGACTGGATATCTAACCTGAGGCAGCTGTAGCATCCTGGAACAGCAGCCAGCAGATCCTGCAGTCCTAAGAGAGAAAGAACCAACATGGGCAGAGGTGGCCATCTGGCCTGGGAAACCAGTGAGCAGGAAAATGAGCAAATCCATACAGAGTATTCAAGTAAAGTAGGTTTTCCTCTCCCATTAAGGCTATTGTATCACACCAAAAAAAAAAAAAAAAAAAAAAAAAAAAAAAAAAAAAAAAAAAAAAAAGTTTCTTTGGAAAAAACCCACATGAATCTGGTAGAGCATTGTTGCTTTTAGGGTACTCAGATGGGAGGAGGCAATCCTAAACTGCAGTTTCTGTTGCTTGGACAGCTGATCAGTTACACTCAAGCATCTGATACAAAACACCAAAGCGTCCCCTATCACAGGCACAAATTTCTGTCACCCACCTCCTGGGGTTTCCATATCTTCCCGTCTGGGTGACTCACAAAGGTACAGTCACACACAGGCTCCTTTCTTCTCTCCAGCTCTTTGAACCTGAACACTCAAAGTACCATTTCAGGAAAGCAAGACAGTAAACATCACTTCTCTCAAGTAAAGGAGGAATTATGGATAAGGCTCACATCCCTGAGAGCACCACCCCGCCAGTCTGCTTTGGTGCCAGTTACAAAGGAAAGACCACAAAGCCAATTATTGTGAGAGTTTGCACACACAGCCTTCCCTACCCCGACAGGCTAAGATCCTGCAAGATCAGCTGAATTTTTCCATTTTGTAGCTCTCAGTGGCATCAGGCTCTGCCTCAAGTTGCCCTAAGGCCACTTGGAAAAGCCTGGAGCTGCCTGCTGTGCTGGTGCAGCAGCTCGCCTGCCTCATGGGTCTGCCTGCCACTTGGAGACAGCAGCCAAGACACTTCAGCAGTGAAATCCAGACTCCATCCCTTTTCTGCCAGCCTTCACTCTCCTGCTCTCCAGGGATTTGCAGTCTGATGACCTGATCAGGGCACTGCATAATTTTTGTTTTCCTTTGGGAACAGCGCAGCCCTCTTGTCTTGCACCACTCTCAGTGCACCTCTGCTTTTCATCCCCACCTTGGGCAGTCTCCCAGAGTTGTAGGAAATCACATTATTCCCATGAGGGAGTGGGGCAGGGCAGGAGACCAGCTGCCCTGGGGCACAGAGATGGCAGGTGAGGTTCCCTGGGAAGTAAAATGGGAGCAAAGCCTCTTGGTGCAGTCAGGGCCCAGACTGTACCTTCAAGTCCCTAAAACTCACTACTGCCTGGGTATAACTATTTCGTGGTCTTTCATAGGAACAACATAGCAGTAAGTGGTACCCAACCTTGCTGGCAGTGCAAACCAGTGTGGAAGCAGCTGAAACACCTCCACATTTTCACTACTTGAATTGACTGTTGAGGTAGAGAAAAAAACCTCCTGGAGGAGAAAAATACTTCATTTCAAAACTATATTTCAAGGTCATTCATAAAGTTTCAGAATACTATTTTATGAAAATAAAGTGTAAGAGAAAGATGTAGCAGTATGCACAATTCACTTTGTCAACAAGGCCAAAACTGCTCTTAAAAATCTATCACAGCTACCACATGCTAAGTACTTCTGTGTTGAATGCACCATTTGAAACTTTCAGGGTGAAATAGCACCCTGGAAGATGCACCTGAAAAATTCCCTGAAGCAAGGAGTAAACAAAATATTCTTTATTCAGTTCCTTGTTATGTGACATGACCAGCTGCAACCACCTTGTCTCCTAAGAGTTACCTGTGCAGTAACCAAGCACCACACAAGGCTGGGTGCCAGTGATTGCAGTCATGTGGGCTACCTGGGCCCAGCATCTTTTGGACCCACAGTGTGGGGAAAAAACTGCAGTGGGTCACTTCCGATGTGCTATAGATAGAGTGCTCAGTCTGCCTGCAGATAACCAGCACAAATGGCATAATACAAGCTCTTTGATCATAAACATGACAAATTATGTGTGTATACGACAGGATGCAAAAAATGTGGGGTTGGGTTTTTTTTTTTCCCTTAGAGATTTTTAAGTGCCCTAACTATAATGCTTAGCAAAAGAGGATTTCTTTTTCTTAGTAATTTGCTGTTTTCAAAATATAAGAATAATTGGAGATTAAACAAGCATTCAGAACTGTTACAGAACTTTTCCTGAGCCAGAATTATGCAATTTTCTTTTTAAGATACTCCAATCAGACTTCTGAGTTCAGTTCATATGAAAGAAGAACAGCAAACCAAAAACCATAACTCTCTGCTTTGCTGTAAGGGCTTTTAAGGTTGTATTAGATATTGTAAGAGGCACAATGAAGATGAGAAAGAAAATGGTCTGTGTTTTAAAATAAACCAAGAATGGTCACAGAGCAATAAATGGCACAAAAAAGCATTATGTCAAAAGGGGGACCAAAGAAGAAATGCCAACAGAGGCACACTTACACTAAATGTCCCTTTAGTGTAGAGAGAAAAAGCAAAGGCTGAAGTTGACAAGGCTAAAAATAAATTTGACAGCCTTTGACAAGAAACATAAGATGACCTTGGCAACACTGATTTGAGTAAACAGTTGTAGACAGATGGCCAAAAGAAAAAAATCTGGGTACTTTTCTGGAACTGTAGAGAGAGTGTTGCTGATTATGAATGAGGTCTGAAGAGTCAAACTAGATGTTGCAATGTAAAAAATGCCAAACATTCTCTTCAGAAAACAATCTAAGATGTCTTATCCTGGTCTGTCACTGAGTAGGAGATAGCAAACCTGAATAGCTGAAATTCAGAGAATAATAAGAGTAATAATTAGAGCCACTGCAATTAAAATCCTTGGTCACCCTTGGTACAATAGTAAAAAGGATATATGTGAATGACAGAGGAGATTCTATGATATGTTATATCTCTTTCTTCAATTGAATTAATACAGAAAAATCCCACAGTAGCATTGGAAGTCATTATATATTAAATTTTAATAAAAAAATATGGGTTCTGATTAAAGCTGACTGACTGCTAGCAATTTACAGTGGAGTGGAGCAGTGTGACTCCTGGAGCCCTTTTCTGGATGTCCTCAGTTGTGAGGTGCATGAGCTCTTTTTTCTAACCTCCCTGTAAATTCTTCTTACACCCAGGCTTGTAATGATTTCACTGGGCAGTTCTCTTAAGCAGCAGTATAAGCCATGCTTTCTCTTGAAACTGCAGGTATACTCAAGTGTTTTTTTGTGCATGCCTACCTGCCGCACCAGAAACAAACTCATCACCAAGTCTGTTTGGATTTTAGAGACCTTCAGTGACAGAGGCTTTCATGGTCCTCAGTTTGTCAGCTGATAGATCAGCTTCAAGATAGAAGTGGGTACAAACGCTATCACCACATTGCCCAGAGGTGTGTAGACATCAAATAAATTTGAAATCATGACTTGTTTTTCTCCTATCTACCAAAACATACAAAGAGCTTTTTGTGCTACAGAAATATTTGACTTACAGATTTCATATAGCAATTAGAAATGTGCAGAAATAAGGGGATCATTCTGAGCATTTGATTTGCTGAATTTTCCTCCATAGCAGTGAGCCCTCACATTTAATCATTCATTACACTCATTCAGAGTCTGCAGATGATGTGCCATTATAGCTAAGTTTTTTCCTCAGGAGTGACTTGCATTACTAAAACTGTATAAAAGGGGGGAAAAAAAAATCAATATTTCATCCTGTTCTTTTGGAAAAAAGGACTGCAGAAGTTGCATACTGTGCAAGTACTTTAAACTTAATGAAAGCTCAACTGAATACCAGGAATAATTCTGCTCTTTCTTTGGAAAAAACACATGAGAATTTGGTTTGGGTCCCTAAAAAATAATTAAAAATAAATAAATTAGAAAATAAGAATTTAAAAAAATCTTTTTTTTTTTTTCTTTTTTTTTTTTTTTTTTTAATGGAAGTACTTTTCAGCAGTAGACAGTAGCTCACTTTAGGTCAAGCTCCCTTAGATTTACAGGTATAGCAGTTTTGCATCATTCAAATTTATCAAATGTTACCAGTATAAACCCTCAGCCACTGTATCTGTTCACCTGTTTTATTTGTTCAGTTTGGAGTGAAAATACTTTCAATACATTTTCCCTTAAAAAAGCTACTTGTGGTGGTCTAAATAAATTTTCAGATGTAATTTACATTATAATTCTCAACCTCTACATTAATCATAGTTTTGATTATGGCCAGCTGATGATGATGGCCAGCTTTAGCTTTCTGTTTGCAAGTGCTGAGATTGTGAGTGTTGTGAAAATCTATATCCAGCAGATGACTAAAAGAAGATAATGTTTTCAGATATCAAACTGCTGAAGGGTCCTGGACAACCTTCTCCACAACACTACCAGATGGTGTGTTTCAGTTTCCATTAAAAAAGAACTCAATCAAGTACATTAAAGCACCTGGATTATTGGAATGTAATAAAGGTAAAATGGCAAATGACCCATAGTTTTCCCACAGCTGATCAGGCTATGGGAAGGGAGCCAGGGAGGTACACATGCATGCCTGCACCAGCAAACTGTGTGGGTAAGGGCTAGTGCTAGTCTGAATATGAAGAGAAATGAGATGCATAGATAAATAAATCACGGAGCCTATTAAAAAAATAATCAAGTTAACAGAGAAGATCCTACTGTTTGCTGTGGGTTTGACATCTAACCCTGGTGGTAATGTGTATGGTGATATGGTACAACCATTCTGACTGAAATGACCCAAACCAAGGTTTCTGCCTCGTTGTTCTTTACGGGAGGATGAGAAGGAGAGGAAAATGGAGAAGGAAAAGAAGAGGAGACAGCTATAATTTCAGCTATATGTTTGGAGCATCAAAGTATAAAAGATATTCTGTATTAACATGAATATAACATTTTCATTTTGAGAGGAAAAATATTAATGACAGAAGTAAAAAACAGAATGCTACACCTCTGTAAGTCATACTGGATTTTGCTACTGTTAATTATGAATATTTATCTTGTGTGTATGTTCAGAACTAAAAATAAAAATAACATTTTTCTCTTCTGGCAAACTCCTGAGCTTCTTAGAGCAAAGGCTGTGGGGTTTGGCAGATGGGTGTCCGTAACATTCTTAACAGAAAATAAATAGCCATGGTTCTTAGGTCCTACAGCTCTCTCCAAAACTCTATTTGCAATGCAATGTATTGATATATATAGATGTATTACAAATGAAATATTCTTGTAAATATTTCAGTGGTTTGGTTTTGTTTTGGGGTTTTTCTTTTTGTACCATCTAGGGCCAGAATTTCCATGTAAACATATCTGTGCTTTGAAATCACAGATTAGAGTCTCAGTACCACTCATTTTGAATCTCTGTTGCTGCTAATGTATTTGAAATTGCTTCTGATCTAGGGAGGGGCTTTCCTACAGATCAAAAGCCTGAATGCATTTGCAAATAAGTTATTTTAGCTATAACAATTTCCTACCCATCTGTCATTCTCATTACTGCATTTTTGTTAGCAAACTGAGACCAAAATACATCCAATATTAATGATTTTTTAAAACAAATAGCTGTTTCATAATGGCACCTGAACATAAACATTGAATACTGTAACCAGTGGCGTGACAGTACACTGAAAGACCCAACATATCCATGACTCACATTTCTGATGGTTGGCCTGATTTCTATATGTCAAAAGCCATAAGCAGTTGCTGTCTGCTACGTATTATCACTTAAAAGGAAAAAAAAAATCTTATATCCCATAAACTAGATTTTTCTAAGCATAAAACTTAATTTGGCCACACTGGCCAGACTGGTATTTATAGGATGCTTTTGTCTGCAAGAAAATTTTTTAAAAGAATAAATTTATCTAATACAAACTATCACTCTTCAGGGCATGAGCCAACCAAGTCACTTTAAATAGGAATAAATGTTCACTATCTGGTTTCTTCATCTAAAAATCCAGATCCTGCTCCTCACCAAGGACAGTGTATCAAATGGACACATCCCATGTAAAATTCCTGTGTTCTGAACAAATGTTACTGATAAGGCAGTCAAAATTCATGTTTGCTTTATGTTAACTTCTTTCTAGATCAGATGGGGCAGTGAATTCTGAAGTGTAATTCACTTTTGTATTAATTTGTTTTAAATTGTCACTTTTTTACTGACGACCATTTTTTTACTAGAATAAAAAAGAGGCTAGGGTCACCTGATTTATCTTCTTTATACAATCCATACTTTTGTAAACCCTCAGATCTAAATTAGAAAACCGCAGCTGCATATTACTTTTTACCTATTATATCAATGAAATGAGTGAAAAATCATGTTTGACTGCCCATATTAATTCTGGGGTTTTTGATACTGCCTGGACAATTTAGTGTAGCTTAACTCCTTTTTCCCACTGGGCCACTTGTACATAAATCAATCTTCTTTTGATCTGCTTTAGAGGAGAAATTGAACACTCTGTATAGTGCATGATACATAAATCTCCCAAACAATTAATAAAAAGCATTACATAAACCTACACTTAAAAATTAATATATATACTTATTTACATATATATCTCTACTTAGGCATGCCCCAAAGCATATGTTGCATGAAGGTATACGGAAACTTAGGAAGCTTTTCATAAGAATTAAGATGTGCTTATTCTTGAATGTCAACTAATACATTCTTTTTTATTTTAATCATGGCAAATAAATAAATGATACATACTTTAAAACTACCTCCATAAGAAATATTCAGAATTTGGACTTACAACAGAAGGGCTACCCACAATGTGCAATATCTCCTCCAACAGCATTAGGCCTGTGCTAAACATGTGTGAGAAAATGGACTGCTTCACACACACATAGTTTTTACACATATGCATATGCTACTCTCCATAATTTTCCACTAAGGATAATGAGCTATTGACAAGCTCCATTTTTTAGGGGATTTTTCCAAATAGAAATGAGGGCTTTGTCTTAAGAATTTGATTAACTCCACTGGCACCATCAAAGGTTTTACAATCTCCTGTTTGTTGGGGTTTTATTTATTTGTAAACTTCTGAAGGGATTAGAACATGATATTTACTTCAAACACCTAAATGACTCTTCAGTGAGTCATTCTGCAACTGGCTTTTTCCTTCAGGCTCTAGGATTACCGAGTCCTACTTTCAGTAGGGAAATAGAAGGGAATAATCAGCTGCATTTTCTGCCATTATGATGTTGACGTCTGTTGCACTTGCACATAGGTCTCAGCCGGTGATTACAGCCCTGTTTTACCGAGTATTACCCAGTGTAATCAATTAAAATGTAACTCCTTTCATTTTTGTCATAGAAATTAGTTTTGGGGTTGGTTTGTTTATTGATCTATATAATGAAAACAAACAAACGGAAAACAAACAGCACAGTGCTACCAAGGACCAAAGTGTCTCCATCCACTCAGGAAACAGAATCATGGAATAGAATAATAGAATCATTAGGGTTGGAAAGGACCTCTAGGATCATCCAGTCCAACCTTCATCCTAACATCCATCTATCTATCTATCTATCTATCCATCCATCCATCCATCCATTAGACCATAGCCTCAAGTGCTATGTCCACTTGTTTTTTTAAACACCTCCAGGGATGACGATTCCACTACCTTCCTGGGCAGTCTGTTCCAGTGCCTAACCACTCTCTCAGTGAAGAATTTCTTTCCAATATCTAATCTAAACCTCCCCTGATGTGACTTGAGGCCATCAAAGACAGTGGGTATACTCTGTTGTCATTCATTGCCTTGCATGACATAACCTCAGTTATTCACCAAGATTAAAGGTTCTTAATCTCTTTTCTGCATTATCTTTATCTTAATGCATAAAAATATTCCTCTGAACATAGCATAAAATTTCTTCCTTGCTGTAAGAGCCATGCAATTATAAGTATATATGAAGTCTAAATTCTTAGTTATGCTCATTTCTAATTCCCCAGAAAATAGGATAAATATCTGTGACACTAATATCTGTTAGATTACATCTATTCAAGCACTAATTGAAAATTGTAGCAAGACTTATCTTTAAAAAACAAACAAACAAACAAACCAGGTTTAAAGAAATAGCATTTTCTCTTAGAATCTTTTTAGAAAGCATCTTTCTATTTCCCAAATAACAAATTTACAAAACCCACTCCACTCCTCATCTTTCTCTCTTCAGTCTTTTCATATTTATATCCTTTTCTTACCAGTCCTTCCTCTTTTCCTTTGTCTTCTGCTCCTTCATGATAAACTGTCACTGATCAGATTCTGCCCTGATTTAAACTTTGAGTAGCCTGCCACCTTTTAATCAGGATACAGAGCATGACAATTCCCGAAAACCTTCAGGGAATAACCTGCACTGCAGAATGACTTGCACTGAATAAAATCCATCTGCTGAGGAAGGGGGTGCAAAAATCACACCTCTTTTTTTCTGGCAGCAAAGGTTACTTAGATTCTACACTGAAGATCAGCATCAAGTATCTCCTTATGTCCTTTGGTCTGGATGCAGCAAATGTTTAGATACCTGCTTAAACTTTAGCACACAGTTATTCAACAGAGTGCTTTACTTAAAGTGTTACCTCACTGCCCCACTTTTGCATAAATATTCCTAATTAATTTGAGGTGAGTTACAAGTGCCTGTATTGGTACTGGCTGAGATTCCATGTACTTACCTATTTGGGAAATGCCATTTCTTATCACAATGGATTTAATGGAAAATTACAAAATGAAACAACTTGCCATTTTATATCACAGCCTATGAATTATTAAACTTTAATTACAGTTGCTTTGGGTTTTTTAATCATTCCAGTCAACACTTACAGTCTTAAGTGTTACATGCATTTTGAATATTTAATCTTTTGATTGTTCAAATTAGCACTAAGCCAAAGTCCCCAGCCCTTTATGAATTTTACAGCGTTCATACCAGAAATGACCTAGAGGGCTAAATGTGTCATTGTTAAATCCTTCATGCATTCTGTCTATAACTGAGAAATGAGATTCTTCTTCATAGGGGAGAGTTCAGACAGTTCTCATGTAGGGAAAAGAGGTGGTACCATAATTTTTTACAGTATTTTTCTCTCTGATGCAGAGACAGAAAAAGTCTTGGCTAGAAAATGATCAATTCTGCCAGCTTTTGTCTGTGCTGGATTATATACTGAACATACTTTGAACTTCACAGAAAAATGTCACCTTTGCTTTCCTCCTTAATATCCAGCAAATAGCACTTTGGCCACCTAGGGACAAAGAAGCTTCTTTTTCCAGGAAAGTCAATTAAAGCTGGTTTTAGACCATATAAAACTTAATATAGTCGGATAAAACAAGAATATGAAAACCTCAAGCTTAAGGTTCCTCTGGATCCTGGCTTTGTGTCAGCTTTTTCTGCTAGACCCTGTCCATTTTGATGAAAATTCCTCCATTTCCTTTATTATCTCCCTCTGGAGCTCTTCTTCCCAGCTGGAAGCCAAAGAACCACTTGACCTGGTGTTAGAGAGAGTGAGCTGCAACAAAGAGAGCTCTGTTTCCCCAGGTATAGCCCTGAATCAAAACCCTGGCTCCAGTGGAAGGTAGGAATTCACCACTAGTATGACTATCTTCTCCCTTGTCGCAGAAGAAATCCTGTAAATGTCAGTGGTTCAGTATCTTCAAGTCAATGACACCCACAGCATAAGTACTTCCTAATACTTCAAAAGATGTACAAATATACTTCCTTTACTATCTTTTGTGCAATACTATTTCTAGTCAGTAAGCAACAAACCAGATGCCCTCAGTATGCAATTTTGCAATATTTAACATACATTTTATTAACATCACATAGTAACACAAAGGTGTTCTCAAAGATTCAGACTTCCTCCTCTCTGTTGCAAAGCAGACAGAGAAGCAGGAATTAATAAAAATGAGCAGAAAGCTGCTGAATCCAGAGCCTTGGAGAGGAGATGAAAAGGAACATTGAATGCAGCAAGTTCAGAGATCTTTGTGCTGTGAGCTATGCTGCTCACAAAGGTCTAAGCTACACTCCATTTGAAATTCAACTCAGTCCTGAAAGCACCTTGGCAGAGAAGTGTGAGGTTGATCCAGACAGTTTTAGATTTGCTAGGCCGAGTGTCTTAGAATTTGTTTTTCCTAAAATTTCTAGGCCATGGCTCCTCAGGACTGCTTCAGTAAAACCTGTGGGATTCATTTTTTTCCTCTGCTGTGCTTTGTTGTGAGAAAAATGAAAGATGCAATAGGACACACAATCTGGAATTCCATCTAACATCCAAAGAGTCAACTTAAGTTTTAACATTGACCTTTCCTCTCCAGAAAAGCTCTACTGTAAAACTAGTATTTAAAGCTCTTCCTTGCTGATTCTTAAAACTTGAGCAGTTCATTATCCAGGCTACTGCAGTTGCTTGAGAAAAAAAAAAATTGGTTGTGTCCCAAGACAACCAGCCACTTCACATCTCTGGTATAGCAGTTGAGACAGGCTGAGTCCAATTGAGTAAGATGGTCCTCTGGTCTTAACACTTCAACTGTGCCTGTGAGGTATGAAATAAACCTGAAGTTGTTACACCAGACTGTGAACAGAAACAGGATTTCCAGGATTAAGATGACATTGGATTTTTTCAATACCAAGTAAGTGAAAATTCTTATTGCAAAATGAAATGCTTTTTTTTCTGTTCAAATATTAAATAAAGACCTCACAAATTACAAAACTGCATGATTCCCAAGGAACTGAAATTGGTCATAAAATAGATTTGAAGATGACACAGTTTAAGGTGAATGCATCTGTCATCTATAACTGCTTGTGAAAAATAACACCATGTTTCTTTCACTTCAAGAACACATTGAAAAAAATGCTTTGAGACTGTAAGAACAAGATTTTCTTGGTTTTGTTAGAAGAAATTATAAATGCTACAGATTTAGGTGTTTAAATGCCTGTAGAAATGATTCAAACTTTCTTAAAGCTGAACTAGAAAGCAAGCAGGAACACCATAAGCCAGGAACACCATAAGACAGAAGAAATTCTTCCCCTAAACAATATCTCTCTAATCTTCATTCACTAGAATAGGACACTTGCACAAAAACCTATCAGGGATAATAACACAAGATGTGAGTGCAGTGTTATTATCTATTCAAACTCAAAGATAAGAACATAAGCATAGCAGGTCAAGCCACAGGCAAGAACCTTAATCAGGTTTTCTAACTCCTCCCTGCAATACCTTTATTTTTATCATGTAGCATATGCTTGAGATGACAGAGACAGCCCTATCTCTGATGATGTTTAATGATAGAGGAGCCCTTCCAATAACATCAGGTGCCTTCTCCTTCCTGTTCAGTGAAAGGTCAGCAGCTTTCCTTCAGCGTCTTATCCTTTTGGTTTTTTTCCCTATTGGTTAAAAAAGGAAAAGATTAAAATGAAATGTATTTAATTTACCAAAGAAGCCTGCCAAATCTACACTTAAGTTTAACCTGAATATTCTTTTAAGTTTGGTTCATCTGCCAAAGAATAAAGGCAATTATTCATACAGCTTTACTGAAAACAGTTCTGTTGTCAACCTAATGTGTAGTTAACTTCCCAAAAATAAAAAAAAAATTGTTTTTTTTCCCCCCTTAGTTCCAAAGACCTGACATAATCTCCATTCATGAGAAACATGCATGTCTTTGGTTCCTGAGTGATTCCCAGGATAATAAGACATAATCTGTTTTAGACAGTGACTAAGGACTATAAATAACAGTTTTGGCCCAGTGAAGCAACTCAACAGCCAGTTACCAGAGCAACCTGCAGACAATAGTCACCCCACCTCTGACCTCTCAGATCTCAGTTTCCCACTTACACAACCATGAACCCACCCAGACCCCCTAAATAGCATGAAATAGAAGGAAAACTATGTTTTAGGCCCATCACATTTTCTTTCCCTTCTACTAGCCCACCTGCTTCTTTCCAAATCCTAAATTCCTTCTCCTACCTTAAGTTGTATATATGTTTAACATAGGGTGGTTATAACCGGGACACTTGGTCCTGCTTAGTTTGGTATTTGGTCTCTCTGTGTCAGATTGTTCCTTCAGTAATGTCTATCAGATCATCTTACAAATTTCACCTCTTTTACACTACTTCATCATTGTGTGCAATGTAAAAAAAGAGATGGGTCAGGAACTAAAAACTTCCTTCTGCTTCCCACTGGCCTAGAGAGAGAAACTTCTCAGCTCTTCTCCTTCACACTCTTTGCTTCATAGTGACCAGCTGCAATGAACAAGAGAAAGCATTTCTCCTGTGACATGTTTAGGATGTTCCTCACAGAAATACGACACATGATTTTGAATACTTTCTGACTAGGAAGACATGGATCCCATTTCCCATTTTCCAGATGGGTGTTCTGATCACATGATTGTTACCCATCACCACCACTACAAGAAGCAGCAGCAACCCCAGTTTGTGACTAGGGACCAGCAGGCTCTTAAGTGTGAATTTTTCAGTTTGTTGATATAAGTTCTTCATGCACACATAAGTCCTGCTGCACATGCCTAGACTTGTTAAACCTAAGCCTTGCTGAGATACCCTCAGCTTCAATAAGGACGGAGGTATCTAAAGCACTCAACTTTTGTTTATCAAGGTGTAAGTAATGGGAAATCAGTTCCATCCATCCCTACATGCTTTGGGCATTATTCTCATCTGTGGTGTCTCACAGTCTGAGCTTCTCCATGCAATGTTTGTTTTCCTGGAAAGCATTTTACTAGGCACTCAGAATTTCAATTAATCACCAGTTGTCTTTGCAACTCATCAACCTCTTTCACAAACACTCCAGTGACCTTTTTTATTGTGTTAAATAGGTTTTGTTTCTCAGTAAAGAATTGCAGTACATCTTTCCTATGCTTGACAATCAGAGAAATCAAGGTGGATGGATTAAGATGGCTTTAGATTGCTAATATTTAACTGAAAGACTCAGTTCCAGACAAAGAAATTAAATACAACTGAATTTGAGACTGCAGAATCAGGGACTGATTTATCAGGATTGTTTATATAAATTATAATCTTAATTATAGCCAAAAAATACATGCACACGATGCATTGCACTGCAGCTGTCATCTGTAGTTCTCACAGCCTGAATCACAAGTGTCTCAGTATTTGGTGTTCCTCTGAAAGCTGGAATTGTGGTGTGAGAACTGCTTCTATAAAAAGAAAGCACAACTACTGCCTAGCACTTAGACTTACCAGGTAAACATATAAACATGAACATAAAAACCCCTGCAAATTAAGCAAATTCAAAATGAAGAAAATAGTAGTATTTGATTTTAAAACCTATCTCAGTATTTTGGTGTTGTTTTTCCCTTGTGCTAAAAAATGAATCATTTTCCCTGTTTTCAGCTTGCCATTCTGGAGGACTGACTATGAAAACCTACATCATTTTAAGGGATAGCCTTGAAAATAGTACTTAGCTAAGCTTAAATTTTCTACCCTAGGTAGTCAAGAACTTCCTCAAGAGTGTATTCAGGAATTTCGGTGCTTTCAAGCTAAAACAGACTCCAGAATAATCAAAGAAATCGGGAAAGACTGAAAAAAAAAAAAAAAAAAAAGGCAGTTCTACATACATTTTATCTCTATCATTGTCAAATAAAATCTAATTAGGAAAAGAAGAAACAACTGTGATATTTTAAATTTGTAACTGTGTGCTTCTTCCACTATCAAACAAAGAAACCTAGGAACCCAGGAAGCAATAGGAAGTAAAAGGGAAACAAAGTCTGTTTTACTGTATGCATATGCAACTAGATATCTAGAAGAATACAACTACTTCTTTCTAAGTAAACATGCTTAATTGTAATTGACATATGATCCCACATTTGGCAAGTAAAATGTGAATTCATTAGTGGAAGGACAGCTTTTTGTGCTGTGTAGCTGGTGAAGATTCAAACAGACTAATTGAACAATCTATAATTCCTAGGAATTTATAAAGGAAACTGATCTGAGTAGTTAGAATTAAATTATCGCCCTAAGAATTGTCATCTGGGTTCCTATCTCATGTCATCAGAAAGACTGGAAAACACAGGCTGCTTTACTCATGGTTGGCAGATGCAATGCCTCTGACTTCATTTACAAAAAAAAAAAAACCTCACACAAGCAACCACAAAACCAAAACCTCATATCCATACAGGATTTCCTTTTCAGTGCTTCATATAGATGCTGGTTTTGCACAGGTCTTATGTGACATAAAGAACAGCCAACACATGTATAATGCATTGCTTATTCCAAAATGCCTTGGGTTTCGATTTTCTGTATTTTTTTGCTACATGTAGATTAATATAAAGATATCAAAGCAAACTAAATGAATACTTTGGAATAATTTTCATTTCCAGTAATGGCATCCAAAAGTTTTGTATTAGCATTCATACCTCTTATTATTGTGTTGATGCTAGAGAAGGGAAGATAAATCAGTGCTTACACTGCTGGTTCCTGCAGGCCTGTAGATATGTCACCAGGATGTTGGATCTGCTGCAAGCCACTGGACTGTTCAAAGAAGGAGAGAAAATCAGGAGAGAGGTGTGCCAACCTTTCTTTCCTGTGTTCATGTGACTGCCTCTGCAATTCTTCTGGAAGAGAAGTTACTTAAAAGGATTTTCTTTTCTAGCACTACAGCGGCAGAGCTTTCCTAAAAAATAAAACATACTTTTTGACAAGAAACACATTTTTTGTTTAAAATTATACAGTAATTTCCAAAGGCGAAATATGCAGACAAAACTGCTTGGTAACTGGGAAGGATGTGGGCGATAAAGGAGACAGAGATGGGGATAGATGATGCTAAGAGTGTGGCCATGATTAAAAAAAAAAAAAAAAAAAAAAGAGGGGGGCAGCGCAGAGGAAGCACTTTCACTGAGAAAACTAGATAGCTGTAAGATGTAGCATACCTTGAACATACAACTTGTATCATATGTCACATTGCTGTTGCTACATTTACTCAAGTATTAACTATCATTTACTGAGAAAAGTAATGAGGATCCCTCAAAGCTTCAAAAAGCCTTTGAAAAACTCTCATAAAGTAAACAGTGATAAATAAGCCATGCAAAATTGACTGGTATTTTAAACTCAGTCTGGTATTAATGTATAATGTATTTAAGACCCCTAGATTCAAGTAGTGTTAAGACCAATAATTTATGCTTCAAGCCTTTTTACTGAGGTAGCTATTTCCAAGGTATCTATCAAAGGAAAGTAGGTTTAAATAAGACATTACAGCAGTGCTAAAAACATTATTAAAAATGTAGTTCTATAGAATGAGAACATCTATGTGAAGAGTTTTTCCAGACTAAGCTACTGTTCCAGTGAAGTTTAAAAAGTAATTGCCTGATAACTCACATAGTTTTGTAACCAAATAAAATGTTAGGATTTCCATCTGATACTATAAATGTTATATTTCTGAATTTTATGATTAATTATATTTAAGCATATATAGTGAAATGAATTCAATAAAAATCCCTCAAAAAACATCTGTGTTTTATAGTCTCATGTTCTAAAATTAATTTCAGTGCTGCTAAACCTCATGAAACTATCACAAGTTTCAGATTTGTTTGTTTCTCTTTACAACACAAACTTCTTTAGACATAAGAATAGGTAAAGGCTAAGCCTGGAAAGTAAATATTCTGTCAGAGCTGAGGGACCCACAAGCACATCCAAGCTCCCACATTTGGGAAGCACAGCCCAAGTTCAGCCCGTGTCAGGGCTTCTACTTACTGAAGATCTGGTCATAGTCTCAAGTCTAAGGACTCTGTTGTTTGCTTTATTCAATATTTCTTCATGCTTTTGAAGATGACGTAGTTTTGACATATGTATCGTTACTTTTAGTGATACATTGAATGCCAGAAAGATTTTTAACAGTGATCACAGATACAAAGGAAAATCTCTGAAGTTGGGTTTTCAGAGAAGATAAATGTCCTAGGTCAGATATATAAAATACGCTGGGGACATGTGGAAACATCAAGCTAATGCCCTTTAGATAAAAGTTATACCATATCTAGTGAAGTGTTTGCTTTAGCACAGATTCTTAAAGTTTACTCTATCCTGGTGAAATAGAGCTAGTTCCTCTCTAGTCAAGTACTTGGCCATTGATATAAATTTCTTGATTTCCAAAGGCAAGTTAGATTAACAAGAACAGAAGACATAAAATAATGTGCATCTGGGGACATATGCTATATCATCCAGGAACAGATTTAATTTATGCCTCTCTGAATTCTTCAAAACGTTTCTTGCACTTAAATGTACTGTAACAGCTAACAAATGTTCATTCAGCTAAATAAATGAACATCCAACATTCTCTGACAACATAGACAAGGTCAATGAAAGACAAAAATTCTGATGAATAGTGATGAAAGTTCATATGCTGAGATAGACAACTGATAAAACCACTGAGGAATGAAGAGAGATACCAAGCGCAGGTCCCAGTTACTTGTATAGGCAGTGGGGAAGGTTCTGCCTTGCAGGCATGCCCATATGGGACAATTTAGCACCATGAATAAGCATCCAAGCTCTGAGTAAACACCAAAACAAAACGAGAAAGAATTCCTTTGGATCAGGTCTATGCTGAATCGAGGCTAATTAGCCTTGCTATTTAGCAGAGCTAATTTACTCTGGAAGTACACTAAATTGCTTCTGGACCCCAGGTGGGTCCTTTGAAGCACACTGGACAGCCCATGGCACCACCCAGACATGCCAGCTCACACAGACCTGGCCTAGGGATCACATACAGGAACACAGACCCCCAGCCCTCTCCTGAAATTACAGCAGAGCTTTTATAGATCATTCTACTGATGACACTTTGCAGCCCTGAAGGTACAGCATAGAGAAGATATGGAATGATAACCTGCAAAGAGAAGCTCCGGCCTTGCTAACAGGAGAGGTGAATTACTCACCAACTTGTACAGAGACAGAATTTCCCTTTCCTTGCAGTGAGTCCCAAGCTGTTCAACTCAGCACCAACTGCTTTTATAGTCATAAAAATTTATCTTTGAGTTCACTCCAGATGGAAGTTTTTGCTTAATGTGTATGGATCATCTCGGCTACATCTGAAATGTTTTGACCCTCAGGGTCCAGAGGCCATGACATCCATTTCATTCTTGCAGTATCTCAAAGCTGGTTTTCAAACAGGAAAGAAAAGGGAAATTCTTCCAAAAAACTGCAAGTAAAAGGTAGATGAGGAGAATGTAAATGTTGCCCTGGCTGAAAGATTGCTGGGACAGTTCAAGTTGGCATCTGTATATTTTTAAAAAGTGCCAGAGTAATCACAAACAGCAGTGCTTCTTAGTGTGCTTTCTTGAACTTTGAACATCCATCAGCAAACTATAATTTGTACCACTACTCTTTCAGATTCTCTTTCTATTATATATTTTTATATATTACCTTATAGTGCTGATGAAAAGAATTTGGCCTTTATATTTCCTCATTTTTTAAAGTATTGCTTTTTCTCATGCTTATGGAATAGCTACCAGTCCAAAAGTCAGTAGTATTTAATTTTCTCCTCTTGACAGCCTTATTAGATGTTTGTATGCTTCAACTGCCAAAGTGTATTTAGCTCTCCCAGTCTATCCCTGTTCTTTATTCTCATCAGTATTTTTTTTATGCAAGCTCTTTCATCTATCTTCCCTTGAGCCATAAATTATAATCTTTTCTGTGGTTTAACATTACACTGGAAGGACCAGTCTTTGTACATGTACTGCTTAGCACCAGCACATCCTCCAGTTTCTTCTAACTTCTTCCCTGATGTTGAAGAGGTGTGATGACCTCCTATTTTATCTTCCACAAATAATTATTCCAGCAGATACTTCTTTAATCCTCTCACACAAAGATTTTCGCTATGCTGTTTACTTTCTTTGTAAACTCACACAGTAGGCGTAAGCAACTTAATATTTCTGGTATAAAAATGATTTCTGATAAACACAAAAAATGTCTTTGAGGTGAGTGTGCTGGTGCCAGAAGACAAATGATGATAAATAAAACTGTGGAAGATTGAAATTTGTATGTGGTTATCTAGACTTTTATTTATACAACTGTATGCAATATAGAGTGAAGGAGCAGTTTGTCAGAGACCACAATGGTTTACAAATCCTATTTGCCAATAAAAACTCTGTAGTCAAAACTGAGGCTGGACAGACACACTGAGAATCTGACCTTCCACATATGTCACCCAGGTGTGAGGTTTTCACCTGTCAATAGCATCACCTTCTGCACCTTCTGTGCCTTGGGTGAGAGCTGTACTCAAGCATGCTGTGAGATAACCAGCAAGTGAGAAGCCAGCCCACATTGACGGATAACTGCTATGTGCTGTGGCATTCAGAAATGCTTGCATTTTTAACAGCCATGCTGCAATTGAAACTTCAGAGTTCCTTGTTACTCCTTAGAGGGTTGATATGTAAGCTAGATGTGTTCACCTGAAACTTAAGGGTACAACAAGAAAAATAAGTGTTTGAGTAATAATGGAAATTTGCCAAGATGGATTCAAAACAAGACTTGGATGGCATTTTCAAAATGTCATATATATCTTACAATAGAAAGTTCACAGTAAGGTGCAACACTGTTGGGTTGGTTTTTTTGTTGTTGTTTTGGTTTGGTTTTTTAAAGAGTAAGAGGATCAAATTAATCCAATTTTCAAAAAAAAATGCATATTTATGAATCAAAACTTGCCAATTTATTTTTATTTAGAGCCTCTGTACAATTAAATTTGCATTTAATTGTGATAAATGAATGAATGTCCTCAAAATTTTCAAAAATAATTAATTTAGTCCAAAAATATTACAATTTTTTTTTGATGGTTTGATTTGTTCTGTGTCCTGAAAAAATAAAACTTGTAAAAATAAAACCGAGCTCAAATATTAAGAAAACCAACTTCATATCAAATCAATACTTTCTTGATGTACTTAATGAAAATGTCATAATCTTCATTAGAAATGTTTGTAGTCTAAAAGTAAAGAACATCCAAAAATCCACTTTGTTTTACGTTTGTTGACTTTCTGTCTTACTAGAGTAACTGCAGAACACAACAGCAAAAGCTCTCAGAATGCCTTATCTAGAAGAGTCACCAGGCACACTAATTTGACTAACCTCTCTCTGGATACTTAGTCTTTACTTAGATATTTTCTTTGTACTTTTCATTTGTTAATAAATTTAATAGATAGTCTCTTAAAGCAAAATTGGTCTGTAGCTGCTGTAAAGCTCTCCAGGCTATGCGTTCATTCTGTAAATTGCCATAATACCTTTTGGTCTCCCCACCATGCTTAGAAAAGCCTTGCATTCATGGGCAACAGAATAGAAAATGTAATGATCCCAACCAATCATAAATGCCTGTTGACTGTACATTACAAAGAAGACGCATATGCAACACTGAACTAAACAGAAGATGTATTATTTACAAAAACAATCATAGCATCTGAAACACAAGCCCAGTATCAATCTCAGCATTACACTTCAGTAAAGTGCCAGCAGCTGATTTTAATATTGATAGTTTATTGACTTTTATTTCAAAAAAAGTCATAAGTAGAAATAAAACCAAACACCAAATATATGGACCAGTTAATTTATTTTCTGATAAAAGAAACCAACATATGGACATGGAAAACTTGTTTATTTATGCTCTACATTCATCTGTCACTTCCCTCTCATCTACATAGAAGTAATTAATTTTCACTATAGAATCTCCTATTTTATGGTGGTCTAGTAAATGTGCTTGTTTCTTTTGTTCCTGGAATCTATCTTGTAGAAATATAATTGCACCTTTATTTGAAACATCATTTTTACCTCATCAAAAGCCTTTCACTGCCCATCCAGCTGGTCTTAAAAAAATTTCACAATACTGTTAACTAGACATGAACAAAACAAGAATCAAAGTAGTAAGAGTTAGTGAAACGAGGTCTACTCAAGGAGGACCCAAGTCAGGTCCAGATACAGGTATCTTCAGATATGGAGGAATATCACACATGTGACGTCAAGTTCAGTAGTTAAGCTTAGGCCATTCATAATGACTGGTAATCCTGTAATACTTAGTACTACTGAGAAATTACCCTCTTAAAGACATACTAAATAATTTCCATTAAGTTCATAGAGTGTAATCTAGATTTTTAGTTGAATAAATTAAATGTCGTGTTAGATCTGTTATAAAGTATCCTTATGCACTCCATCAAGACGTATACCAAAAAATAAGTTGCTGTGATGTCACATATGACTGCAAGTAATAACGATCTGAAAGCAATTAATTGAAAAATAAGTGTCTCACTTACCAAACAGACATGAGTCGTCTCACCACGGGTATCCCTTGTGTACAGACAATGCATTTATGAAACATGACTTATGTCTCTATAATGTTGTCTGCCCTAAAGTATTGTAGATGGTCATCACAGCATTGTAAATGTACCAAGGAAACACCACAACTAGGAGTCTCTACTTCAATCAAAGCACAGAAACAGCAGCTGAAAACATTGCTATAATTTCCTAATGACAAGACATTATTGTTACTATTGTTATTACTATTATTTACTGTGGAGACTTCCCCTAGTTAGGCCAGAGCAAAGAAATGTAGAGAGGCATCATAAGTGATAGTCTTGAAGAGAATAAAGAACAAGTGACATGCTCCAACTAATCAGCATTTTGAAATCCCAGTTTTAATTGAAATATTACCTTACCCATCTCTTTTCCAAGTGCTCTTCTTCCAGGGTAATTTTACCTGTATCTGTAGGTCTGGATAGTGTTGATAGAGAGATTCACTTCTGGAATAGAAAAGTAACACCAAGTCCTGGTGTATAATCTTATGGCCTGTTTTCTGGGGCTGCTCTCAGGTTTGGAGTAGTTCAGCAGTCCGCATTGACCTCTGAAGAACCGAGGTCAGTGACTTAAATAATTTACAAAAAGTCTGTTCTATAGGTAAAAGGGAATTCAAGAATTTCAGGTCAGATTTTGCTGAATTTAAGTTCTGGTTGAACATTTGGCCTACATTTTTAGATTAGATTTACCCTTCATCTTGTCTGAAGGTTTACATAGTATTGTCAGTGCCAAGTGCATGACAGCTGTGAGTCAGACCTTTGAAAATAATGGAAAAAGCTTTAATATCAGGAGAATTTTGTTCAGAAAAACCGCTTACAAATACCAATGGTAGCAAGTAAGCCTCTAGGATGGCCATAGGTCATGTTTTTCATCTTTTTTCCCTGCAATCTTGAGAGACAGAAATGCACTTTCTGTGTATAAAGGTGACCTTCCTATCCAGTCCTATGAAGCTAGAAATTGCAGCTTTAAAAGGAATATAAAACACAGAACATTCTTTAGAAAATTAAAAAATAATCAATACCAACTGAATACAAAATCTTTGTATATCAATATCAGCCGTATTTATGAGGACGCCATGAGTTATTTATTTTACCAATGTTTTTTCATTAGGTAGTGCCTGGAGGCTAGCTGAGATGAGTTTCCATTGTATTAAGCAGAGTAATATAAGAGTTCAGAAGCAACAGAGTTGCGAAAAGAGTAATTTTCTTGTTTTTCAATCAATGGATGACAATACTCAAAACTTAAGTTCTACTACCATCTTGAGATGGTTTTCTACTTGTTCCTTGCATGCTTCCATAGCCCAATATAAATCACCATTTACTTTATGTCACATTAAAAAAAAAAAAGCTTCTTGTAGGCAAAAAAAAATGTACCACAAATGCATGTTCACAAATGTATTGCCAGTCCAGCTAATGTTTTTAACAGCTTAATAATCCATGTTGTCTAATTAACACAAAAAATCTTCATTAATAACACAGGGAAAATTCCTATAGGAAGAAAACAACCCTTCCTACTATGTACCCCTTTTCCCTGGTGTATGCTATCCCTTCCATGGATGAGCCTGGGAACTATAGGCCAGTCAGTCTCACCTCTGTGCCTGGTAAGATCATGGAGCAGATCCTCCTGGAGGCACTACTGAGGCAGATGAATAACAATGAAGTGATTGGCTTCAACCAACGTGGCTTCACCAAGGGCAAATCATGCCTGACTAAGCTGGAGGCATTCTATAAGAAGGTCACAACATCAATAGATGGGGGTAAAGCAACCGATGTAATTTACCTGGACCTGAGTAAGGCCTTTGACACTGTCCCCCATGACATTCTGGTCTCCAAGCTGGTGAAAAATGGATATGATAGATGGACAATTCAGTGGATGAAGACCTGGCTTGATGGCCGCTCCCAAAGAGTGGTTGTCAATGGGTCAGTATCCAAGTGGAGACCAATGACAAGTGGAGTCAAGGATCAGTACTGGGACCAGTCTTGTTTAACATCTTCGTCAGCAACATGGACAGTGGTATTGAGTGCACCCTCAGCAAGT